>APFE030858331.1:0-63837 GCA_000404065.3 Pinus taeda
CCAGCGGGAAATCTCTGTGTATATGTGTTTTATGTGTTATGCTCTCGCATTTTTATTTTTCCTGTGATTTAGAATTCGTATGTAGGTAATTTCTGTACAGGGTTAAAACCTACATTTGACACACAGATTTTTAAACTCACCCTGAAGTTCAGTCTCTTCTGGGGTGTGTTGGACAAGATGGGTTAATCTCTCAGGAAAAGGAGGTGGATTTACGTGAGGGACACTTTCCTCTTTTTCCTCTTCATGCTCCTCAGGTGTAGATAGAGGTTGATTATCTGGAAGAACTCTTCCAAACTTGAGGTTAATCTCATGAATTTCCACAACATAGGCATGGTAGGATGTTTCTCCACTATAGACCTGTTGTGCTTGTCTGTTGTTTGGGTTCAGATTTGGTTGGGAAGGCATATAAGGTTGTTTAGGTAGAGTAGGGTGTAGGAGTTGTGGTTGAGATGGAGGTGGAGGCAATAGAGCTAGAGCTTGGTTGTATGGGGGTCTCCACCCTTGGGATGGTACATTCCATTGAGGTTGTGGAAGAGCATATGGATGAAATGATTGTTTGGTAGATTGGGAATGGTATTGTGGTGCAAAAGACTAGGGAGAAGGTGTGGACCATGAAGGGTGAGCAGGAGGGAACCAAGGGGGAATGGGTGTATTCTGTTTAGGGTTTTAATGTGAATAGGATTCCCCTTACATGCCTTGCTGGTATGGGAGAGGTCCTTGAGGCCTCCTTTGATTGATGTAGCAGAGTTGTTCAATCACCCCTTTGGTTCCTTGATACATATATTTTAATATAGGAATGGAAGGTCACTTGTCTGTGGAGTGGTTTTCCTCATGGATCGAGCATATTTCTATAAGATTTAATAGATTGTCATTCATAGGGTGCCTCCTGGTGCATCTAAGGAGGAAGATAACTAAGGCTCTCTCTGCTTCCTCCTACTTCTTGTTGATCTGCATGGTGTTCACTTGTAGATCAAGTGTATGCAACATTTCACTCTTAAAGTATTGAAACATGTTCCCAATTTCACCTTTTATGGATGTGTGGGAAGAGGAAAAATTGGCCACAGCTTGACTAGCCATACCCTTCTTCCTAGCTTCCCTAGAATGGTTCCTAAAAACTGTCTTGATATCATCATAGGGTAACTAGTAGATGTCCCCTCCTCACAACAGGTTTAGGTTTTCTAGGAGATCTTCCTTGATCCCTTGAAGAAGGACTATCTTAAGCAATTGACATTTCTACATCCAAATGAATGACTTAACATAACAACCAGTTAACAGAAAGGGTAACTAAGTGCACAGACACAATATTGACAATTATTCTCTTATTTATGCTTTTTGTTGGTAGTTCTCTATTATTTTATTAGTGGGGATGATTTTGTATGGGTCTTTACATTCCTTTTACATGAAACCTGCAATGAAGAATTTATCAAAAGTTTGACTAGGATTGGGAAATTTGTGCATACCCTGAATATCATTTGGCATGAAAGGCTCGACCATTGTTCCCTTTGGAGTTATAATTTGGTTCCTCGAGATATTGGCATAGTTGACAATCTACCGAATTGAGTCTATATAAGGCATAATTCTCGGTCTTGCGGTGACTTTATGCAATCCAAACTTTGTTGAATCAACTAATATGTATTTTCGTTCACTGCTTCTTTTAAGGGCATCATCAGGAACTGTTGTGACGAATTATTCTTCTAAGAATATTCCAGTTCTTCCTCCATCAATTTGTAAATTTCACCCTAGGTTGATGCTTTGACCTCTTGTGAAATGAATGTATTCAAATACAACGTTGTTTCTAGAATCTTATAATCAAATTCTTCTAAAACTAGTCCTGCAAGTTTTAGAAGAGGTTTCAATTTCTTTGGTCTACCCATGATTAATGATTATGCATAACATGTAAAAGAATCCTTTTTCATAGAGTTAATACTTCTCGCAAAGGAAGCTTGTTTTATGTAATGAAAAAAGTCACGGTAAGTTTTTGAAATAATTAACTAAGTATTATCAAACTTATGCAAAGTAAATGTGAATTAATGTGAAATGACATAATAATCATAACTATTCATGCATTTCCATAAACATAGTTGATCACATGAATGTTCCACATGGCCTGTGATGAATAGTGTATTCGAAGTGGCATGTAATGACATGAAGGTCTTGTCACAATGGGAGGAACTAACTTAGGCAAAAATCATAAAATGCTTTAGAAGAAATCTCTAGGGAGGATCATCTAGGTAACCGAGATAATGAAACTCATGAGGTGATCTTTGTGTGAATGTTCCTTGGCTAATACTTCCATGAAAGGAACCTTTTCTACAAGAAACTCTTCCTAGAAGAAATAGGCAGGGTTCCTTCGTAGATTAGTTCCAAGATATTATACGTAGGATGGTATGGGCATAAATAATAATTATAACAAGGGAGCCTTTCTCGGAAGAAACCTTACTAGAGGAAACTAGTGGGTGCAACCATTAATAAGGTTTGGAGAAGTTACATTCAGGGTTCCAGGATTTGCTATCATCCGGGATTTGTTCCCTATAGTGCATTTAATTGGTTAAGTTCTCGATTATGGCAGTTTTGAGCAAAAAGGCCTTATTATTTAATTAAATGAAACTAAAATAAAATTAAAACTTGAAAACATTTAAAGGTTTTTTTTTATAATTTAAACATATTTTCAAGTGAATGATAATGAAAAAAATAATTTGTCTAAATTATCCTAGTTGAAGGAGCAACAATAAGTTTTTCTCACTAAATTTGGATCATGTCCAAGATCTTGTAAAATTTTGTTTAGTCAACATTCTATTAATTTGTTGTGTAATGAGATCATTGTGTAGAGAAATATCAAATAATTTGCTTTAAAATGGATGATTTGAAAGTAGAACAATCTCAGAGAATGTGGTAGAGGGGGGATGCAATATGCGCAGAGGAAATTTCTGATTCATTCTATTCTACATAACTTTCTTTATAGATATGGAATTTGTCAACCTAGTGACATCCGAAAATGTAGTCAATTGAAAAAATCCCTATAAGACCTTATATTTGGTTATGTTACAAATTAAAGGCTTTATTTGTTAATCATGTAACATTTCAATTCATAAATAATCATGAGTGATGTCAAGTTTACAAATGATTTTATTTAGAGCTTTTAAAGATTATTCCAGCTTACCTTTTAATTCAAATAGCACTTGAAACTAATCCATGTTACATTTCATTTACAAATATGTTTATATTTCAGTTTCATTCAACTTCATAAATGAAGTATTGGTATTAATAATTAGGTCATAAGTCAAAGTATTTGGCATATAAAAAGGGGAAAGGTTCACTTAAGTGAGTAACATCCTGTCACATCGAAATCACCATAGCATCAAAGTAATCAAAACTATCAATCAAATTCATTTGATATGGTGTTTAAAAACAAATATAAGTGGCTCATGCATTAAATCTTCAAACACAATTAATATCAATTTCATAACTTAATTACTTTTATAAACTATCCAGATGACCATAATACACAAAAAAAACTATCAATCAAAATTGTTAAATATAATATGTAAAAACAAATGTGAATTTACCATCCATCAAATTCTTTAATGACCATGATACATTGTTATATTTATGCAAAAAATTCATTACAAGTACAAATTAAAGGCATGTTTTCTTAATCATATAAAAATATTAATTAAGATATTGATCGCAAAATGAAGTATATTAAAATTTGAAATGATCCATTTCTACATGTTGTATCTGATAACAAAATATTAAAATTGTTTAGACATGACAATTTGCAAAAACATACATGCAAAGGTAAATGTAAATATATTATTATAGTAATATCACTGTCCACAAAAAAAAAAACACAAAATTCATAGGATTCATATGATCACAGTTTGGAGACATAACAAACATTCTTTTGAAGTATACATGATTTAGTAGATGAACATAACGAAAAAAAATAATTTGTATTCTTGATCAAGTCTGCGACATAAAATTTGGAACTGTTGATTTTCATATTCAATCTTCCTTCAACATTCATTCTTAAGATCTGCAACAACCAGAAAACATATACATAATAAGAGTAGTGTTTATGAACTTTAGCCAACCCTGCAAGAATAAAATAAAACACAATGCTTATTATGTTTGTATAAGTAAAAAACTAAAGAATTTGGTTATATGACTGAAAACCCAAGGTCAAAGAATAAGGATGATGCCTAATGAGAGGAGATAAATCTCCTAGCTAGAGCTATGGCTAGCCTTGTTTTGCTTTTTGCTGTTGTCAACATCCAAAATCTCATTGTCACTAGTTAGAATGAAAAGACCATGAATTTGGATATTGTGTAACATATATATTGTATCTATTTTTTCTTGCCTATATTCTTGATAAGACATTTGAGTTAAGGCAAGAAATGGTTTATTTAAAACTAGTATGTTTCTCAGGAAACATCACAACATGTAGTTGTTAGATTTTCTTCTAATGCAATTGATATAATGCAGATTGAGAAAATGGGTTTTTTTTTTTGCATTTAATACAAAATATTGACATATCTTCTATCATTGTAGATGGTGATATTGGAAAAATGTGGAGTGCATAGATAAGTTAAAATAGTGTAGGGTTTTCATATGCAAGCACATGTGTTCCTTGCACCTATTAGAAAAGAAGACCAGTCAAATAATTTATAATGAAAAATAATTTACTTTATAGGCAACTGAGCACATAACATGAATGGAGTATTGAATATGGACTTACCTAGATTTTTCTATCAATTAGATTTTAAAGATATTTCTCTATGTTACTGTTCAAATGTGTGATAAATGTGGCTTACATTGTACTGAAGTTTCTTCTTGATCTTTTCTTGTTATTATGTTTGTGAATAGCACTATCAACATCTCACCATTTTGCAACTTCCGTTTGATTTCATTGTAAATAGTTGTAAACTTTCAAAATAGTTGTACCTGTTGCATAAGGACCAAAATCTTATTGTTATCATTGTACATAGATAATAAATTGAAACTCATATGATTCATGATTGAATGGTGCAAGGGTAAGCATGCTATCATTGCCTTATCATCTTCAGAAATTCCATCTTTAATTTTCATTGTATGTTGGAGGCCAACGTCTTGAGAGTTGTTACAAGTGCTACAATTGTTCCTATTGGGAATGATTTTATGCTTTCTCCTAATTGTTTTATTGTTCCATTGAGAACAAATTTTTAGTTCGTACAAATTTGGTTGATGTTTTCTACAATGCTTGAACAGTCACCACAGCCATAATTTGTTTTTGGTAAAATATGGAAACTTTTGACTACAATTCCTTTTCCTGGCATGCTCTTCTAGTTGTGTTTTTCAATGATTTCATTTGGAACAACTAGTATGATGGTAATCAATCCTTGCTGATCAATCAGATATGCATGTAGTGTTTGGCGAGCTTTTTGTGTTTTGTCCAAAAATGTATTGTATATAACCATGACATTGCCATGGAAAACTTTTTGAGTTTTGTGGATGTTTAGTTATTCAATTAATATTGAAATCCTTGATTATGCATTTGTATTGTGCCCAAGTAGTGGGCATGTCAAGCAAAGTGGATCCAATTACAAGTAAACACTGTTAATGTGTATATAATAGATGTGACTGGTGCAAAAATGCTATTTGCACAGATTGAATTTCCTTGTTTATTCTTTTTATAAATTTTTTTGTTATTCTAATGTTGGATTGCATTGTTGTTCAAAGGATACAACATATTTGTTGCATTACAAATGATAATGAGAAGAAAACTGCAATTAGCAACAGTGGAAACATGGAAACCAATTTCATATTTGTATCGTAAATAAATATATTCAATTGGAAATAGAGTGGCCTTTATTTTTATTATGTTATGAAAAATATGTCTATGCATATGCAAAAAATGAAGTAAAGAGAAGTAGAAACAATAATTGTAGGTACTTTCCTTTTTCCTTTTTCACCATTGTAGGTTTGATCCATTTTTTATCTATAACAGAGAAAAAATTGCTTTAGAATATTTTTTGGACATTAATGCAAAGGATGCTTCCGAGGGAAGATTAATAAATACATAAGTTTCAATGGCAACAAAAAGGATAAAAAAAACCATGTTAATTCCATATATGGAAACAATATAATATGTTTTATGCTTCATCTGCATATATATGGTCCATTATGAGACATATTGTGTCATTATCTAACCAATATGTATCTAGCTTGAAAATATTGTAGTTTCATGTTATGTTAGACCCTATATGGTCAATGAGCCATGTCAATGCATAGCTATTTATATCTAGAAGGAAATGAAGGTTGTGACTGTGCATATAGTCTTTTAGTGTCTTTGTTCTATTGATAATTTGATTCATGTTAACATTGAAATATCTTACGACAACTATTGGTTTCGTAAAAGATATATTGGAAAATGGTTTTTCAAGAATATCTAGTTATTGGGCAATGTGGCCAAGAGTGTTTCATAAACATTAACAATTGCAATTTGCATTCCATGAAGAATAATGTTTTCCATTAGTGCCTCTACCTTGTGTTCTTGAAACTGCATATGTTCAACAATTGTTATGTTGTATTTGAGACATATGAGTAATCCATATTTCTTATGGATTGATATGCAATTGAAGGTTTTGAACTTTTGTTGCAATATGTGTTATTTCAAATGTGCCATCTGTAAACACAAAATGTCAGTATCCATCAGATTAGAGTCATTGACAACATCGTCGATATAGGTTTCTAGGTTGCACATGTTTAGAGAGAGAATGAATGTGCGTGAATGTATATGCAAAGAATAATAATTGTAATCTAGATCCCATTTTCTAGTTTGTCATAGACAATCCATTTCAGCTATTATTTTCTACTTAATTTTGAAGTTACCTTTCATTAGAGGTTTTAATAAGAACAAGGATTGCATGTTCTTATGAGAAGAAAAATTTTTATAGACTAAACCATGAGTCTTTATTCCAATGAGATCAAATACAAGGTTGTCTAGTGTGAACCCTTGTGATCTATGGATTGTGCGTACACATATTAGTTGAACAGGTAATTGTTTTCGTATTTTGATATGCCCTATTTTTGCAGGTAGTGATATTGGTTTTTCTATATGAAATATGGGGATCCAATATTCACAAATTCCATTAGTATATACGTGAGCTAACTTTCTTGCTTGGGAATGACCTATGTTTGCATCAAAGAACTTTATCCATATAACATCAATTTCAATTTTTTTGTATATGATTTAATTATTTCATCCACTCCAATAACAAGGCTATCTTGTGAATCATCGATGCCAAGATAGATATTAATTATCATATTTAATTTTATGAGTATCTGTGATAGAAATGCTGGTCTATGTAAATGCTGGTCAGCAAGAACAATGGAAAACATTTTCTTGTTTTGCAAAGTGACATCTTTATTTTTATAAAAGAGATAGGGAAAAGAAAGGTTAATAGGTGCATATGTAACACAATTTGTGTTCAAATATGCCAAGTCCTTTTCTGTTTAAATGTTTATCCACATTCTATTCAATATTGAGATGAAATTCTCCAATGTTTGTCACCTTGTAGTGTGCAATTCATAGAACTTCACATTTTCTTGCCAGAAGTCATATAGGATTAGTTGTTTTTCGAGAATAGGTTTTTCAAATGTTACTGAATATTGTATAGGTTTTGCTTGATAGGGATTGTTATCACTCAAAATTTTCCTTAGAAGTTATCAAAAGAAGGAAGAAATCGAGGTAACCACAAACCAATATTTCAAGTATAGGCTCTAGCCAACCTATGACTCAGAGAGGGCTCTCTCTATATAATTTAGCTTTGTTACTTATGGGATTTTAGGCTAGTTCTTAGTGTTCCTTTGGGCTTTGGTTTTGATTTGAAGGTTGGGTGGTGGAATTCTTAGAGCAGATCGATAAAGCTAGGTCTTCAAGCCATTGGGCTATGGAGTCAACAAATGGATAGCAGGACTGGACAAATTCATTAAAGGGAATGTTCACAGGGCAGGTTAGCAGAGCAAAACGCAAATCTTTAGGCCTAATGTGTGAAGTAATTCTAACCAGGGTGAAAGGTCACTTAAGAATCCTTAGACGGAGATCAAAATGAAGAACAAAGGATAATCATGAACAAAGGACAACTAAGAATCCTTCGCTATAGATCACTGGAAGTCACCTAAAATAAGGAGCAACCAAGAATTCCTTAACTTAGATTTGTGAAGAAAACATATAATAATGCATAGCGGTCAAGACAGATTGCATTTATGAAGTATATATACAAAAAATTGCTACAAAATATCTCAAAACAACTTAAGGTTTATTCTAGGAAATACAAAATATCTTCTAGCAAGAAGATAGAGACAACTAATGAACTATTTATTGCTATCTCCTTTATTGTGGTTGTGTTGGCCTTTATGGTTGAATTGTAGCCCTTTATGCCAGCTGATAGTTGTGGCATTTTTACGCTGGATTCTTCTTTACTTTGATATTTCATTTGATAATCTTTGACCCTACTACTCTTTGACCCTCTTGTGCTATTTTTACCTGTTTCACCCTGCTGCCTTCATATTTACTGTGTGGTAACTTTTAGTTGTCAATTCATCAAAGTAAGTTAGTCATAGTTTCTCTCTATTATGCATCTGGTAATTTCACATTTATCATCCTCTTGTAAATCTCATCTGCCTCGGTATATTTAGCAAAATTTGGCTTGGTGAGGAACAAATGTTTTACCTCATGCTCAAGGAAAGACAAGTTCTCAAATGTGTCATATAATACGTTGCCTATTGGCAGGGCTTTAATGGATGAAGAACTAGCTTGTTCCTTAGCCAATTTTCTATGTCTATCCCCATAGTCCAACTGTGTCATTAGTTTATCATGGATGACCGTAGGACTACGCAGACCTTTCTCCCTCAAAATCTGGAATTTAGCCATGAACCTATCAATGGATACTTGCATATTGTGGCACTTTTCTTCCAAATTGAGCATAAGGTCTTATTTCTAAAATGGCAGCAGTCCTATCTTCTATATTTAGCTCTTGGAGCTCATATCTATTTTTGTTGTTAAGGAAGTGGATGAGTTTATTGGCATCCTCTGGCTTATTTTCCAACTCCTTTACTTTCTGGATAGCTTTAGTAGCTACCTTTACCATCTCTGTTTTTTCAAAAATTACTTGGATTGATGGCCAAATATCATTGACATAGTCAATGATATTGGTCCACAACATTTCTTTGGTTTGTCCAAGTGGATTCTCAAGTGTTAAATCCTTCTCTAGGATTTTGATTCTCTCACCCATTCTCTGTACCTTTTGTGTTTCTTCTTTTTTCTTGAGTTGGGCTAGTTTGCAATCAGTTTCCAACTTTGCCACCTTTTCCTTTAGCTTTTTCATCTTTGTAGCCTAGATGGTCATTTATTCCATGGCTTTCACAACTTCTGCTACTTTCTCTACTAATGTGGATTTTGTTGTTGCTGGCAAGGCTGTTGCAAGTGGAGTTGTAGGTGCCCAAGATGATGCTGGTGTTCCTTTTTAGTCTCTTTTAGTTGGTCATTCAATTTCAAGACTAAGTTCATGAGTTCTTCATGCCCCTGCTGGGCTTCTAGGACTTCCAGTGTATGTGGATGATGCAGTTGGGGTATCTTTAGCTACTTCTTGAGTGCAGTGATATCATCATTTTTCTTCTTAATTAGCTTCTTTGTGGCTTTTATATCCTTGGGATCATGTCCCAATTCAATTACTAAGTCCTCTAAGGACTTGATTCTTGTGTCTATAGCCTGTGAGGAGGCCTTCTCTAACTAGAGTTGTGCATATATGTTGTTTAAGGAATTTTGTAGTTGGTGGGCACCTAAGGCCTTTCCTGTCAATGTGGAGTATATCATCTCCCCTACTTGTTTGTGTAGCTCAATCTGGTCTATGTGATGGATATCCCTTGCCAACACTTCAAAAATCTACTTTCTTGAAATCTGAGGTTGTTTTTGGCTGTTGAGTTGTAGGCTTGATAAAAGTCATCTTCTCTTTCCCCTCTTTGATATCAAAGGCCGACATTAGCCTAGTTTGATTGGTAGGGGTCATCTTCTGGTAATGGGCATAAGTTTGGACCTTAAGCTTCTCATTCCTTGCTTTTATTTCCCTGTACCTTTCCTTGATGTCTTGGTCTTTGTCAGCAAGCATTTTGAAGGAAGATACTTCAAGACTGATCTGCCTTTCCAACACCTGAGTTTGTGATGTGGAGGGTGTGCCTTCTGATGGGGTGATGGGCCTGCTCCTGTTTCCTTCTGTGCTGGTGACTTCTATTGTTTCCTCTGTGTATTCCTATTCAGGGACAGGATTCACTATCTATCTTTTTACTTGGCTTGTATCTGAATAAGTCTGTGAAGTGGCCCTTGTTGATGTGGTGCCCTCCTTCCTAATTCTTTTTATGCTCTTCTCCTCATTTAGAGGAGTCTGCACAACTGAGGGAGTACTCATGGTTGTCTTTGGTCTGCTTGACTGCTCTGGCCTGTCTGACTGTTCTGGCTTGCTTGACTGTTCTGGAATCTACAGGAAAGAACTCTCATCAAGTTGTTTTTCCAGATCGATTAGGGCATTCTCTATGTCTATTATGGTGTTGTCTTGATCAACTAGGGTTCCTTCCATCCATTCTAATTGGTTGGCATAAGCTTCAATATTAGGTATGGGACGGTGAATAAAAGGTCCTAGCTTGACCTTTTTCCTCTTCTTGGTGATGAATTCCAAAGGGTCATATCTCCAAACAAAACTTCTTTGGAACTTCATATCCTGTAGTATCAAATCTACCTCTTTCCCAACCTCCCTAGAGTTACATATGAAGGGGTCTAGTGGGTCTTTTATTTTGAAATTGGCCTTTTTCTTGGCATTGACAAAGTTTACCTCATATGCATTGATAATTTTCCTATAGTATTCTAATGCAAACAACCTCATAGGGAGGTATCTTGGCAATTTATATGGTGCAAGCATGCAACCATATATCCTAATTTCTATGTGGTTTTGGTAAAGGTACTAGTCACCCACTTTTGTCTGCTTTGATAGTTGTAGGACTCTCTTTATTTCTGTACATATTCTTGGAGGAGGTTTTCAAGTCAACATTGTCATAACTGTATGTACAAATAAGTCAATAAAGTCTGAATAAGAGCATGGAGGCTGATACTCATGGATTAATGGGTTCCAAAAAATGACTAACCTAGGTTGACCCTTGGTGTCCAGTTTTTGGAGGGTGAATGGGAATTTCTCTAATTGATAATATAAGAACACATGGTATAAAAATAAGGAGTACTTGAAGACCCTTTCATTCCCCATTCTTGTGAACTACTCATGCATCCTGTCAGATATGAATGTGGTAAAGTCATAAATGGTTGCAGGAGGTTGTCCTGGGGTATAGATGGACATGAAAGCTAGGATAATTTCATCAATATACTCACTTGTGGAGTAACCAAAAACACAAGATATCATGGCTACAATATTTTGGCCCCAAGGGGAAAATATAATTGCTACATATGGAGGGGGGTCTTTAGGGATGTGCTTATCTTCTCTGATAAAGGTTTGGAGCAATTGGGCCAATTTTGTAGAGTTGAGTTTGGGACCTAAGTCCAAAAGATCTCCAATTAAGAGGGGAGTTAGGTTTGGCCCTGGTTGGAGCTGCAACATTTCATTTATAGACTCAGTGGTGATGGTGAAAAGGGCCTTATAGTCATGAGACATGATGGTTCTGTGACTTGGGATATAATAAGCATAGCACATATGCATAATTTCAGGAAAAATGTGGACTTGGGGGAACTGGTAGTTGGGAAAATTTGACTCCCAAAGGCCAATTTCATTAGCCTGGTTTAGGAACTTGTCCCTATTTTGGCAATGTAATTTTAGCAAGAGCTTTATGACAGTGGTATCTTTTATCTGGAAATCTTTATCAGCTAGGGGAAGGTGGTCTAGGTCTAAATGGGGTGTAGAGATGGGTCTCACCTCCATAGAAATTGGTACAACCATACTCAGTTCTTGTGGATTTGAGTATGGGGAGTAATTTCAAGTTTTTTAGGGCAAAGATGTTCTACAAGGAGTAGGCTTGAGCTCTTTAGTATTTTTAATTATTTTAAACTTAACTAAAAACACTTAGCAACTAGTTACTTTGAAATTGACAGGGTATTTGGTGAATTCTGGTTTAAATACCTGGAACTGGGGTGAATTGGCTCTGAGTAGGGTGGCTGGCGACTGCAAGTGTTCGAATAAGCTTTGGATAGGCTACAAGGCTAGTTGGGTTGTCTGTGGCGTGTTTGGAGTGAAATTGTATGTGGGTTGGTGGCTTCGACGTTTGTAGGTGTCGTCTATGCGTATAGAGGCTTGCGGATGAAAATTTAGCGAAAGCAAACAATTTTGGGGCTTTTGGCTCTTATACGCAAAAAGTTATTTTTTTGGTGGGTACAGGGTGAATAGTGGTTAATTTGTCGAGTAGCGGGAGGGCAGTAAGCAGTTCATTTCGCACTTCTTTTGGGCACTCGGTGGTATTTGGGAGGGGTTGCCCGATTCCACTCATTGAATGGCACGTAGCATTGGGGGCTAGGGGAAAACCACTTTATTGGGTGGGTAAAGGACAGACATCGGGTTGGCCTAATATGGATGAAGGCCATCGGATGAGGAGGTGGATGATCGCATAGTGATCAGGTAGAGAAGTTGTGCGGAGGCTAGTGGGGGGCCCGGCGGGCACTTAATTACCGTGGTATCAAGGTTAATAATGGCTTAAAGTGAGATTAGGCCATCAAGGTAATTAATGGAGGATTAAAAAAGGCTTTATTAACTTGATCGCAGATCGACCAGTTAAAGGTTCTGGTCAGGTTTTAGGTGAAAATCATAGTTTATAATTAAACTGGGGTGTAGGGTTAATTTATACATAGGAGAAAAATATATGCGGGGAATTGGGTTTTTATCGGGATTTACTATAATAAAGTTAGTAATTAATATGAAAAATGGGCGGAAAAGGGAAAAACACTAAGCAAAATGCTTTCTTGTGAATTACATGTTTTTCACATATTTACATTAATACTTAGGGTAAAGCATTTTTGTGGGTTTTTGGTATGAAAAGTGTTTTATATGGGAGAAAATTGCTTTTCCTAGGCAAAAAGTGTTTTAACCTTAGGAAAAGGAGTACCTATTAGGAAAAGGAATGAACTGAAGGGGGGATGAACTTTTATGAGGGGAATCTAGTACTTGATATCCATAAGTCATTGAGATGAGGGTCTGGTCCCTCCAAAAGTCAGAGAAATGCTCTGAGCCTCTTTGACTTAAAGGTTTTAAGTACTTTGAACTTTTTTATGGGAAATTAGTTAAGTAAAGAGGTGAAATGAATAGGAGAAGTTAATTAATTGACTTTGAAATCCATTTGCATGCTTGATTTTCGATTCATATTTGGAACATATGATGAAAGATGATAAATATGCTTTTTTCCTAATCAATCATCATACTTCTGCAACCTTTCTTCTACTTACCCATCTACTTATCCTACCAATTTTTCTTCACTTTATTAGGGTGCATTTAATCTAGCAAACCCTTATCAATATTTTCTTTTCTTTACATAGAAAACTATCTAAATCAAACCTTATATCATCCAGGGGCTCAGATTAAACAGTTGACCTCGCTTTTAATTACTCTACCTATCTAATTATCTGCCAAGGTTACACTGTTTTGTCAGATTTTATTCTCTATCTATAAACGTAAAATTGAAAGCATGACATAGCCAAGTTTAAATATTTTGACTATTCATGGATTGTGGCATAAGTATCAAGCTGTACACAATCATTTATTAAGCATAAAAAGTAAATAGTAGTGGCATTTTTACTTGCACACTTTCCACGATCTCTTTTTTCTTTTGGGGTTCATATATTTCATATTTTTTTTACCTATTTTCATTCTTTTTGTCCTTTGATTATTCTTTTAGTACATACCCTCTTTACATTTTTTAATTTTTTTAATATGAAAAACATCTGCAGAAAGCAAAGGTATGTACAATATTACAAGGCTTAATCTTAGTCAATCAAAATTATGATTCCTATTGGTATAGGAACCTAATAGTGGCTCCACTTAGGGATGGCATTTCCTGGTGAAATGTCAAGAACTTTGTAGATCAGTAGCCTTTGAATTGTTGTTGATGTTACCTTGAAAAATTATGCTCTATGCCTCTACATTATTGATACATATGATAGTGAATCTTTAAAGCTCAGGGCATTCTCTTCGGGTTTCAACTTCAATGAGCACCATCCAATCCAAACTAAACTTTTTGAAGAAAAATGGAATATGTACAATGGAAAGTAAAAATCAGTAGTTAGGTTCAATATAGTGTTTGAGCATTCGATCATTCACTGGTCCACATTATGCTTTTGTGCCATCAATTTCTCTTAGGAGAAAAACATTATTACCTCTGAAAGCATAAATTACATATGCGCCCTCCCATAAGAAATCAAAATTCCCATGTTTACCTTTATCTTCCCTTGATTCCCACTTCAAGAATTTCGCACCAAGGTAGAAATCTCCAACCTTGGTCCTTTTATCATAAATCTTCTTGATGCTTTTCTGCAAAATCTGAGATCCGATGTACACTTCCTCCCTAGTTTGCTGTAAATGGATTGTTTGGTTGATTCTTATTTGGATATTATTTGGTTCAACCTGAAATTATTGGAGCAATTTCATCACTGGTGTTCCCAAGGAAGATGGAGAAACAAATTTCATCCCATAAACTAGCTGGTAGGGAGAAGTACCAATTGATTTCTTAGTGGTTAGTTTGTCTTCCCATCAGGCATTAACTGGCTTTTTGTTCCATGTTTTCTTATTATCCTCTAATAACTTTTTGATGATGTTCACCAGGATTTTGTTTGAGGACTCTGCTAGTCCATTTCCTTGAGGATAATAGGCTGTGGAATGGCCTAGGGTTATATGATACTTATTGCAGAAATCTATCATTCTTCTGAATTTAAAAGCTACTGCATTATCAGTGATGATCTTAGTTGGACATACAAATCTTGATAGAATATTGGTTTCTAGGAAGGTTATGATAATAGTGTCAGTGGCTTGCCTTGAAGGTATGGCCTCTATCCATTTTGTGAAATAGTCTGTGGTAGTAAGGATCCATTTGTGTTAGGTAGAGGAGGGTGGGTGAATTTCACCAATGAAGTCTAAACCCCAATGTTGAAAAGGTGTTTCAGTAGAGATTGAATTGAGGGGTAACAGTAGAAGAGTTTTCTTTCCCTCAAAAAGTTTACATTTGTGACAAGAGGTCACATGTTTCTTGACATTAGAAAACAAAGTTGACCAGTAGAAACCAACTCTAAGAATTTTATCTGTAGTGGTTTTCCAGTAAAGGTGTCCTCCACAATCACCTGCATGAAACTCTTGCAATACTTTGTCAGATTCATTTTTTAATAAATAGTCAAGAAGAATACTTTCATGATTCCTCCAAAGCAAAGAATTGTCTAATATACAAAATTTTAAGGACTTCATCTTCAAAAATCTACTTTTGGTCTTAGATAATCTAGGAGGAGCTTGTAAATTTTCGAAAACATAAATGATATCAGCATACCATGATGATTCAATAAGGACCTAGCTGATTAGTGGAGTCACCATCTCCTCTTCATTAGCTATTTGTGCAATAAAGTTTATATCCATGGCCTAAAAGTTTGACTTGGCCATGAGCTTGGATAAACCTTTCCCGTTGATTAACTTAGTTGGTTTGATTTCTATGTGATATTTTAAAATAGTAGCAATCCATTTCCCCTCTTTCCATCTGGACCACCTTGAGTTAGGATGTCTTTGACTACTGAATTGGGAACATAGGCTACTATATGAGAATATAAAATATATACTCTAAAGTCCTTGATCGCTTTGACCAAAGAAAAAGCTTGATTTTCCATTATGTTATATTTTAAGGAGGAATCTCTTAGGGCCTTGCTAAAGAAAGCAATAGGTTGTTCATAGCCCTGATCATTTTTTTGCAGTAAAACTACAACAACTGTGTGCTCATAAGCAAAAGAAAATAAGATGAAATCTCTGTCAAATTTTGGACTTATCAAAACTGGTGTTCTAGTTAAGGCTTGTTTAATGTCTTCAAAGGATTTCTTAGCCTCAACAGTCCATTTGATGGTTGAATCTTTTTTCAACATATTGTTCAGTGATCTAATAAATTCTGCTAGATTAGAAATAAATCTCCTGAGAAAGTTAATTTTCCCTAAGAAAGCTTGTAATTCTCTAATGTTCCCTGGATGTTGTATCTGTAAGATGGCTTCTATTCTTGCAGGGTTTATTCAGATACCATATTTTGAAATTATATGACCTAGTAACTTTCCTTCTTCTAATCCAAATAAAGACTTCTTAGGGTTCAAAGCAATTCCATATTTCCTACATTTAATAAAAACCCGCCTTAGATGATCCAAATGCTGGTTGTCAGATTTTGAAAATACAGTAATGTCATCTAGGTATATCACTAGGAAATCATGAATTTCTTTGGAAAAGGCTATGTCCATAGCCCTATGGAAAGTGGCTCTAGAATTTATTAGTCAAAAAGGCATTTTCACATACATGAATGTGCCCCAAGGAGTAGTGAAGGCAGTCTTGGCTTGATCACCAGGATGAACTAAAATTTGATTGTAACTAGAAAAACGATCCAATAATGAGATCTTGGTTGATCCAACTACCCTTTGCAAAATATGGTCCATTTTGGGGAGAGGGTAATTGTCTTTAAGGGATACTTTGTTGAGGTTTCTAAGGTCCACACAAAGTCTGATTTCACCAGTTTTCTTCCTAGTTGGCACCAGGTTTGAAACTCAATCAGGGAATCTGATTGGTGCAATTATCTTAGCATCATACATTCTCTAGATTCCCCTTTCAATTGAAGGTAATAGGACAGGATTTATCCTTCTAAGTTTTTGTCTAAAAGGTTTTTGATTTTCCTTTATAGGGATTGTGTATTGTATGATGCTGGTGTCATAGGATTTGAGGTCCTCATAACTCCAAGCATAGAGATCCTGAAATTCTTTTAATAACTCAACATATTTTACTCTTTTAGTGGGAGGTAATGATTTAGAAAGTTTGATCATTTTCAATTTTCATCAGTGCCAATATTACACTCCTCCATATCAGATTTCAAAGGTTCCATTTTAGGCTTTCTAGGAACATCATTTGAAACAAACAAGTCTTCCAAAGGGGTTAATCCTTTAGGCAAGAAATTATCTTTGAGATTGATTACTTCAATATCTTTGTTAATTATCTCATCAATCTCAACTTGTTCTAGGTTTTCTACATCTAATTTTGTAAATTTAGTGGGATGTAATCTATCTATCTCCTCGAGGGTGAATTGAAGAGTTTGGTTCCGGCGATGGAGAGGGTTTTTGCAAAGGCATATGCGAACGAGCGCCAAGACGCTGGCTCGAACTATGACGGAGAGAGGGCTTGCAGGAAGAAGGCGGCCTGGAACTGGTATGGCAGGCAGGCTCAGGGGGGGCAGCACGCAATGAAGGTAGTGCCGAAGTCAGGCCCAACGGCAGGAGGAGCAAGGGTTTTCCACAAATATAGGTTCGGAACCATTGCCCCACACGAGATCGAACATCACCAGAAGAACACTGAGCTAACCCTCGTACAACGCTTGATGAGAGCTCCTTCCCGGATACACAAGACAAATCCGAGGTTGCAAAATGTTGCCGTCTTCATGCCATCAAAGGAAAGGGGATTTCGAGGGCTGGATCGAAGCACTCTCAAAGTAGCGCGATTGGATCTTGGGCCCCAGACAATGCAAAAGACTAGATCTGGAACCAAATCTCCCTTTTCTAATGTAGATTCGTCTTACCTTAGACCAGTCACAGATGGGTTCCCCAAGGAAAGACAGATCCCCAGCTATTTTCATCAGATCTGTGGAAACGAGCATAGATCGAGCACAGGGTTTGCAGATCTGGAACTGGAAACGAAAAACCCCAAATATGCGTCCCAATCACCAGATCTGGGAAAAAAAACATCAAAGCAGGGTAACGACGAGATCACCAGAACCACAAAGGCTGCAACTAGAAACGTGCTAACAGAAGGAAGAAAGGTCGTTCTCGATGGCAGTCATCAGGTAACAAAAACTTGCTTTCAGATTTTCATAAAAACCCCAGAGTCGAAATCTTTTTTAGTATGGGTACATGTTGACAGTACTATGATGCAGCTGAAGTAGCAAATCTGGGCTTTGTCTGGATATCCTAGACAGATCCAACACTTAGTAAATGGCAGGTGGTCTCTTCAAGACAACAAAACCATGGGAAGCTACGGGATTAACCCAGGAGAAACCATAGTTTTGAACCTCAGACTGAGGGGAGGAGCCCCACTTCAGGGTCAGACAAGCAGCTCAGAAGGGGAAAAGGGGAAAAAGACTGCATCTCACCATCAACCCAAAGGAGGGATCTCATACAAAAACATCCTCCAGGGCAATAAAGAGTCAGGATCTCCTCCAGATCAAGGCAGGTATACTCCTAGGCCATATATCATAGATCAGTTAGGGCAAACCCCAGCCCTAAACCTTGACTCTACAGGGCTTGATGTTTTTGTAAATTCCTATGAAACGCAGGCCCTAATCTGTCGGTTTAACAGCTTCTGGCCGAAACCAATGGATCTATTCCATTGGATCTTCACCACTTGGACCATGGAATGTGACATACATTTATGCTCCAAGGGTTTTTTCATAGTTATATTTGCATCCTCGGAAGCCAGAGAAACAATCATCAACAAGGGGCCTTGGTTATGGGGAACATCGGGGCTATTCATGACCCCATGGTTTCCAGATTTCAATCCAAACACCATGACTGTATCCAAAGTTCCGGTTTGGGTCTGCTTATTCAACCTTCCCCTCCACTTTTGGAGTGAACAAGTCCTGGAAGGAATTGGGAACAGCATAGGGAAATATATCAAAACAGATCTGGAGAGAATTGATGAAAGGTTATACACCTTTGCTCGCATTTGTGTCGAAGTAGATCTCAGCAAAGGGCTGCCAGACAACATAAGGCTGATTTATAAACAACAAAACTGGCTGCAAGCACTAGACTATGAAAACAATGCTTTCAGGTGCAGGTTCTGCAGGCAGACTGGACACCTACAAAGCACATGCCCAGAAGCAAAAAAAGTAAACAGCAAAAAGAAGCAGAAAGGGAAGCAGAGGAAAGGATGGCAATTTCCTCCCCCTGACTCAGATGAGGAAGAATCAGAAGCAGAAGAGGACGACACTTTCGCAGAGACTGTAGAGGTATCCAAAGAAAAGGAGACTAAGGAAGAAGCTACATCAGCAAACAAGGATACAAAGATCCACTAAAATCAGGCAGAGAAGACAATTGAGGAACAAAACATGGGAGGGACCAAACAGCATCACCACTCAGATACTTCAGACTCAGACAAGGAAACAGGCTCACGAAAAGCTGATACACAGTTAGTCATTGCTACGATCGAGCCCACACCAGGAAAGTGGCGAAAGGTTGAAAAGAAAAAGGGGAGAAAAACTTGAAGCGTGATCCTCACTCACTGCCGGAATTCAGTTTTTTGCTTTTTTCTTTCTGTCTCCTCTCTTCTCTATTCTTTTTCTTTCTTTTGCACGTTAGTCTTCTAACGTTGTGCGGGGTGCATTAGCACTCGTGCCCATATGGGCAGCTTATGGAATTCTTCATTGCATCTGCTAGTGTAACTTTTCATTAATTTTTTAATAAAAGGTTACCGTTTTTTTCCTTCAAAAAAAATCTATCTATCTCCTCACCTTCTATCTTGTTTATCTCTATTTTATATTTAATGTTAGGGTCTATTGATGTGTCAGTATCTATAATGCTATTTACAAATTCTTGTTCTGAGATCAAAAATTTGTTTATTTTTTTGTCATTAGCAAATATTTTGTTATAGATTTGACCCATAAATATAAGAGAATACAAATAAACCAAATAAATGACAAGATCTGAATATAGATAGAAATGATTCTTTATTGATATCAAAACCCTTAAGGTAGGGCAACACCATACATTCACTCCTTAAAGAAAGAGAACACTCCACAAGCCATATGCCTGTTCATACAATATTCCTTGACACCCCCCCATGTGGAGTCTCTAGCCTCTATATAGGCCTCATACATACAATACCATGAGTCATTAACATGGTTCCCTCAATACTATCTATCTAATACCATGGGTCTATTACATTATTACTAACTACTTGTGGTTCCTTACATGATACGGGTTAACCAGCTTATTTATTACTATGGCCCATCCCATTATTACATTATTCCCTTGGGTATCTCCCTTTGTACCCCATATTATACCACTAGATATATAACATTCCACCCCCCTTAACATGTTTCATCCCCGAAACATGGAATAACATAAATAATAAGATCTACTCAAAAGAGTAGTCCACAAGTACCATGCATGTACATCTATCCATACAAGAGAAAGGTGAACCCTCGATCTCGCTGGTGCTTTGCTCGTTTGAGATGGAAGTTGACCATGGCAACTCCTCTGTGTTGATGTGTATTAGGTAGATCTTTGCTCCTCACTATCCGTCATGCAGGGGTTGTTGTCCTTGTGGCTAATTGGTTGCCATCTTGTTGGTTGTTTTCTTGCGGGGTGATGTGGGTGATGATATGTTGAAGTTTTAACCCACGATGTATTTTTCTTTAATTAACCCTTTACTGGATCTTGATTGTTATCTGGTGCATGTTGTGGTTCTTGTTATGGTGTCTTATCTTCCAATATTACTTCAACCACTAAGCCCTCATCTGATGTATCAACACCTGTAACTTTTTCTGCTTCAGCCTCTGTTTGTGTTTCATTGTCGATCATCACTGGCTCATCATCTGATATGTTAGTCCCTGGAACGTCTTCTACTTCAACCTCCATGTACTCTACCTATTTATTGATGGAAATATCCTATAATGTAATTTTCTTCTTTTTATACCAAAGCTTTTGGAATTTCTTCTGCATATTAATATTGATAGTACCCACAGATTCCATCCAAGGATATCCCAAAACAACATCCATATTATCCATATCTGAAGTATAAAAATCACCATGCAACGCATACTTATGCATATAAATCTTCAAATCCTTATACACTTTAACATCCTCATCATCCACCTGTGTGTTTTCAATGTGTTTTGTTGGAACTTGCAATTCTTTTGCCAAATTAACATTGATAAAATTATGCTTGCAACTAGGATTTATAGAAACAATGATCTTCTCCTTTTGAGCCAATCCATGAACCTGCAATAAGGAAATACCAGCAGAAAATAACCCTTTATGTTTCTTGGTTTCCTTCCTTCCTGTAAAAATAAAATCTTTGCTAGGTTGTGTGTCTGTCTGTGTGAGCTTAGTAAGATTACCCACAAGATTAGATTTATAGTCAAAGTGGTCACAAATAGATTTTGTGAAAATCTACCAAGTAGTTGTCCTTGGATGGCATTTTTTATGACACTGCCACCATTTCCATCTTTCGTGGTCCAAGTACATGATTCGCACACTCCCCTCAAACTCTGATCTAGGCTTGCCATCACCAAAAAAACTTGGCGAAAATTTGAAATGGCCACAATTCCGTCAATATTGCTCAGAATCCCTATTATGACCTATTTTCAAAAATGGAACAACCATTCTGCATCTGCCCATGTGATATAAATCCTAATCCAGGCACTGGAATTTCAGATCTGTGCTGCAACTCTCCTGCCATCACCAAAAATTCTGAAAAAAGAGCTGATTTAAAATCAGCGATATCTCCCTCATTCGGACTTCGATTCGACTAATTTGTTTTTTGAAATAGGGTATTTTTTCACAAAAAATCCAGATATGCAATTAGATTTTGTAGATTTTTCCCCAAAATTTACAAATCTGCACTACAAACTCGCTGCCCTGAAAAACTGTCTTCAACACCACTGATTTTTGGATCAGCGATATCTCCTTCATCCAGACTCCGATTCAGCCAATTTTTTTTTTGAAATCGGGTATTTTTTTGCAAAAAAATCCAGATCTGCAATTAGATTTTGTAGAATTTGCCCCAAAATGTACAGATCTGATCTACAAACTCACCGCCTCAGAAATCCTGCAAGAAATAAAAAAATTCTCCAGTTTGGCCCAAGAAAGTGCTCTGATACACTTGTTATAGATCTGACCTAGAAATATAAGAGAATACAAATAAACCTAATAAATGACAAGATCTAATATAGATAAAAATGATTCTTTATTGATATCAAAACCCTTAAGGTAGGGCAACACCATACATTCACTCCTTAAGGAAGGAGAACACTCCACAAGCCATATGCATGTTCATACAATATTCCTTGACACCTCCCCATGTGGAGTCTCTAGCCTCTATATAGGCCTCATACATACAATATCATGGGTCATTACCATGGTTCCCTCAATACCATCTATCTAATACCATGGGCCCATTACATTATTACTAACTATTTGTGGTCCCTTACATGATACGAGTTAACCACCTTATTTATTACTATGGCCCATCCCATTATTACATTATTCCCTTTGGTACCTCCCCTTGTACCCCATATTATCTCCCTTAGGTATATAACATATTTTCCAGTTCTTTAAATTATATGGAATTGTTGGCCTCAACCTTACTTCAGCAGTGTACTAATACTTAGGTTGAAAGGGTAATTTGCAGGTGTTGGTAAGCATTACTAAACTATGAGCCTGCATATTATGTTTTCTAGGAATTATATCAACTTTGGTTTCGAAGGAAGTGTTTAGTATTTCTACAATGGTTCCCCTATAACAACTTAATCTAGGGTCTTTGGTCATATATACAACATTAATTTGTTTTATCACTAATTCAGAGTCTCCCATGACATAAACTCTTATAGCTCGTAGCTTCCTAACTAATTTAAGACCTAAAATTAGTGCTTCACACTCAACCATATTGTTAGTACATTTAAAATTTAGTCAGTATGCATGGCCTTCTAAATAATCACTCTAGATTATGTATCCAAATTCCTGCTCCTGCTCCAAACTTATTGACTGACCCATCAAACTCAAGATGCCACAATATCTCATGTTCATAATTAGTGTCATTCGTTTCCACCAACTTTTCCTCATCTTGACTTCCTTATTTAGTGGAAAGTTCTAAAGTTTGGACAATTTCCTTTTGTTTTGAAACTGCAATTTCTTTTGGTTCTACATCAACACTATCTAAAAGGGTTCCTTGTGTTTCATTAATATTATACAAAATAAAAGAATCAATATCTAAATGTACAGAGTAGATAGGAAAATTTTGAGGCCGATCCTGGCTACTTACCATGTATTTCATTAAAGTTTCTCGGTACAGCTTCCTGGGTTGTCCAAAAAAAGAAATTGTTGCATATGACATATCAAGTTGTAGAGATCCCTGAAGTTTGGCTCCACATGACCTAGATAATAGCATGCCATACTTTAGTGGGATGTCTTCAACCACAATATTCATAAGGATGCTTTTTGCATGATATTGAATTAAGGTAACACAAAGGACTTTAATCAACCCCAGACACTTTACTTGACTTGAGTCAAATGAAAATAAGTCCTTGTAAGGTCTTGTGATGTCTAGGTTCAATTTTTCCATTACTGACTTGGGGATTAAGTTATGGGAGGCTCCAGAATCCAACATTGCATTATGAATAATTTTGTCATGGATGCTAAGGCTAATGTAGAAAGGTGGTATTCATCCTTCTAGTGGTTTTCTATTGACATTTGGACCAAATATAAATTAATGTTGGTCATCAAACAGGTTTACTGAATCCTCATTTACAGCAAGGTTTAGGGTCTGGGTTATCTATGTTTTGTAGGTTTCATTCTTGATTAACTCTATCAAAGGGACTGAAATCTTTAGCTTAGCTACCTTTGCTCCCAAATTAAAAGCAAACGAGCTTTTTGTGTTTGAGGGTTTGGAATTTTGACAACGGGGATTTGAGTGGGATGGTCTTCTTTTCCATTACTAGGGACTTCTTCTTGTGAATTTTCCAATCTAGTATTTTGAGGTGTGTCCACTGGTTTTTTGGGGGGATTGAGTAAGAGGGTTGATCATCAGAAGGTTGATTAGGGGTTATATCTTCAATGGTAGGACCAAAAGGATTTTGGTTTTGTCTGGGGATAATCTAGAAGGTTTTAGAAACCGGGGCTTCTTTGATTTTCTTTGTTTGATCTGGCACTGCTTTCTTGGTTTGGTTAGAGATATCAAAATTCTTTTTACTCCTTACGTTATACTCCTTATGTACTTCAAAGATCGCAGAATCATAACCTTTTTTTATAATCAAATGACTCTCCAAACTAGATTTGCAATTGTTGCAGCATATGAAATTCGTGATCATCTTGGGTTAGAAAAACAACACCTTGATCATCTAATCCCATCAGGTTAATTTATGTATGCTGCTCTAGGTCTTTAGGATGGAATGTTTCTGCATAATTTTCCTGGAAATGAGGTCTTATAGTCTGATCAGGTCCATTTTTTTATATACCTGGGGGGTAATATGGGGTACCGAGGGAGGTACCCAAGGTAATAATGTAATAATGGGATGGGCCATAGTAATAAATAAGGTCGTTAACCCATGTCATGTAAGGGACAACAAGTAGTTAATAATAATGTAAGAGGCCCATCGTATTAGTTGATGGTATGAGGAAACCATGGTAATGATACATGGTATTGTATGTATGAAGCCTATATAGAGGCTAGAGACTCCACATGGAGAGGATATGAAGAGAAGTATTCTTGTATGAACAAGCATATGGCTTGTGGAGTATTCTCCTTCCTGAAGGAGTGAATGTATGGTGTTGCCCTACCTTAAGGGTTTTGATCAATAAAGAATCATTTCATATTATTTTTGGGTTTATTTGCATTATCTTATATTTTCTTATCAGATCTATAATATCTCTGGGTCAGATCTACAACAAGTGGTATCAGAGCTACAACAAGTGGTATCGGAGCATACTCCACAAGCCATATGCTTGTTCATACAAGAATACTTCTCTTCATATCCTCTCCATGTGGAGTCTCTAGCCTCTATATAGGCCTCATACATACAATACCATGTATCATTACCATGGTTTCCTCATACCATCAACTAATACCATGGGTCTCTTACATTATTATTAACTACTTGTGGTCCCTTACATGACATGGGTTAACCACCTTATTTATTACTATGGCCCATCCCATTATTACATTATTACCTTGGGTACGTCCCTCGGTACCCCATATTACCCCCCTAGGTATATAACACATTTTTTCAAGTATTTTGGTTTAGGTTTAGGTTTTGGTTTTTCCTAAACTTCGGGTTTCTAACTGGAGGTGCCGGTTGATTATCCCCCTAGGGTTTCCTCTCTCTATATTCTATATTCTATCCATTAACTTTTCCATGCCTTTTTATAATCTATCTATTTTAATGTCAGAGGGTGAAGGATCATCTTTAGTTGATCCTCTTGTTTCATTCCTAACTCTAGCTCTTTTAGCTAATAAATTAGCCTCTACACTTACTACTACACTTTGCATATCTTATAGGGTTGGGGGGCTTTTTTCCCTGAGCTGGAATGCCATGTCTATGTCAAAACCACCACGGAACTTTATTAATGCTAAGTCAGGTGGGGGTCTAAGATTAACTAGAGTTTCATTGTATATATTGTTAAATCTGGTGCAGTAGTCTTGAACAGTTTCATTGGGTCCTCTCCTAATATTTTCATATTCAGAAAGGATCTGTAGAGGATTCTTTTTCTTTTCCCATCTATTCAAAAAATTTTGTTGAAATACTTCTAAACTATCAATACTATTATCAAGCAGTGATCTAAACCATTTTCTAACATCACTAGCTAAAGTTTGAGCGAATAATCTCATTTGGACATCCACAAGATCAATTTCATGAAGTTCAAAGTAGTTTATCAATTTATTAACATGGTGTTGTGCAGTGTAGTGTCCTATGCCATCAAACTGGATGAATTTACTTTGGTAGTCTACTTGCGTGGCACCAAGTGGAGCATGTAAGAAAAGGGGAGCATGTCTATTTGCCATGGCTATAAGCTGGGATGGGCTAAAATGTGGGGTTGAGGCACTGGAAGATGATGCGGTAGTGGAGGATGAACTAGGAATAGTAGGTGGTTGATGAGTAATGGTAGGTTGGTAAGGAAGTGAAGGTACAAACGGAGGTGGGGAATGAACTTCAGAGGTTGAAGGGAATAATGGTGAACTAAGAGTAGTGGATATTGGTTCAGAAAGCTCAGGGTTCCTAGCAGTAGTAAGGGATGATTGTGGTGAATTTAGAAGGTACTCATCAATTGATTTGTTGGCTATTTAGACTTTGAGGTCTGCAATAAACTCTACATCTATGACAGTGTCACAAATTTCACTTTCAGACTTTGATCTAAAAAATGAAAAATCAAATTGCTCATCAAAGGGAAGATCTTCTAAAAATAGCCATTCATTAGGGCATGAATTAGCTTTAACTAAGGGTGTGTGACTGGTTAAACTTTCTTCTGTCTTGGATTTTCTTGAAATCAAGTTGGGATTATCAAATACTAGGGGATGGTTTGGATCTGGGTTAGCCCTAGTATAATGATTTTCCTCAAAGCCAGAATTTTAGAATTTTTTTTAAATTGTTTTCTTTTCGTGAGAAATAACTTCTAATAAAATGCTTTAAGAGGCTCTAAATACATAATTAAAAATTTCTTAAATATTTATTAGGACTGAGGGTTGTCCCCAGTATGGTTGCCACTATGTTATCACTCAGAATTTTCCATAGAAGTTATCAGAAGAAGGAAGAAACCAAGGTACCACAAACCAATCTTTTAAGTATAGACTCTATCCAACATATGACTCAGAGAGGGCTCTCTCTACCCCGCCCCTATGCCCAGATTGAAAACCCCGCTGGATTAGATTGATAGAGCCGAGAGAGACCACATACTTAACCTTCCACATCAAAGCCTAGCGCACCTAAACTGAAGTCAGACAGCTTTAGGAGATGCATTCTTACATCTTACATATTGATTACAGCCGCAGACATAAAGACAAACTTTATACCATCCATGTTACATCCATTATAACACACATTTGATTATTGAAATTTGCTTTACTTGCTTGAAGAGGAACGCTTATCGTACGTACTGGACCGCCCTCAATACTGCCTTCCGAATTCTTTCAAATAGGTAGAGTCCTCGCTAGCCGCACCCGCCCTGGTGCATTGCCAAATTCACCATCCCATTCTAACTATATGTAAATCCACTTATTCCTATACATGAATTTCCACCAAAAATGAAGTGATAATAATCTTCCCGTTCCATATATCACTATCAGTTGAGCAAGGAAGAAGAGGGAATTGGATGTCCCTTGAGAGAAGGACAACGCGACCACCCACGTCTTTAGATCCAATCTCAATTAACTCTTTTTGCTTCGATCAGTCTAATCGTTGGAAAAGTCGGCAAGGGAGATGGTTCTAAATGAAAGAAATGTAAATCACATTTCTTTCAAAGTGACGCGAGCGAAGCGAGTGACACCCGTAGCAGGGGAACGAGTGAGAAGCGAAGTGAACCCATCCCTATCTAGTTTCTAATACCTGAAAGCACGATTTAGAACATAATAATGCCTGTGAAGAAACTTGGGTTACGTCATTCTGGATAATTTAGCTTTGTTTCTTATGGGATTTTAGGCTAGTTCTTAGTATTCCTTTGGGTTTTGGTTTTGATTTGAAGGTTGGGTGATGGAATTATTAGAGCATATGGATAGAGCTAGGTCTTAAAGCCATTGGGCTATGGAATCAACAAATGGATAGTAGGACTAGACCAATTCATGAAAGGGAATGTTCATAGGGTAGCCTAGCATAGCAAAATGCAAATATTTAGGCCTAATGGGTGAAGTAATTCTAACCAGGGTGAAAGGGCACTTAAGAATCCTTAGACCAGGATCCGAATGAAGAACAGAGGATAATCATGAACAAAGGGAAATTAAGAATCCTTTGCTATAGATCACAAGAAGTCACCTAAACTAAGGATCAATCAAGAATTCCTTAACTTAGATTTGTGAAGAAAACATATAATAATGCATAACAGTCAAGACAAAGTGCATTTAAGCAATTTCTGAAATATCATTCCATGTTATAACATTTAGATATTGGAGATACATAAAATATTATGGAAAAAACTTAAAGAAAAACAACATTGAATATGAGAGAATACTTATTTGTATTTCCCTTTACACAAGAATCGTGTAAATTATTTGATCTTTATTCCTTGATCCAGCAAGCCAATCCAGTCATGGATACAATAGAATTTATGATTTGAGAGAAAGAATATATAGAAATGTTTTGGAATCCACCCCACATACTTCTAAATATGAAGTATATATACAAAAAATTATTACAAAATATCTCAAAACAACTTGAGATTTATTCTAGGAAATACAAAATATCTTCTAGCAAGAAGATAGAGACAACTAATGAATTGTTTCTTGTTGTCCCCTTTATTGTGGTTGTGTTGGCCTTCATGGTTGAAGTGTAGCCCTTTATGACAGCTAATAGTTGTGGCATTTTTATGCTGGAGTCTTCTTTACTTTGATATTTCATCTAATACTCTTTGACCCTGCTACTCTTTGACCCTGTTGTGCTATTTTTACCTGTTTCACCCTTCTGTCTTCATATTTACGGTGTGGTAACTTTTAGCTATCAATTCATCACAGTAAGTTAGTCATAGTTTCCTACCATTCTGCATCTGGTAATTTCACATTTATCATCCTCTTGTAAATCTCATCTGCCTCGATATATTTACAAAAATGTGGCTTGGTGAGGAACAAATGTTTTACCTCATGCTCAAGGAAAAACAAGTTCTCAAATGTGTCATATAATAATTTTCCTATTGCCAAGGCTTTAATGGATGAAGAACTAGCTTGTTTGTTAGCCAATTTTCTATGTCTATCCCCAAAGTCCAATTGTGTCATTAGTTTGTCATGGATGACCATAGGGTTGGGCAGACCTTTCTCCCTCAAAATCTGGAATTTAGCCATAAACCTATCAATGGCTACCTACATATTGTGGCACTTTTCTTCCAAATTAAGCATAAGGTTCCTTTTAGAAAGGACTTTATTTATTTCTAAAATGGCAGCAACCCTATCTTCTATATTTAGCTCTTGGAGCTCATATCTATTTTTGCTATTGAGGAAGTGGATGAGTCAATTGGAATCCTCTTGCTTATTTCCCAATTCCTCCTTTACTTTTTGGATAGCTTCAATAGCTACCTTTACCAGCTCTGTTTGTTCAAAAATTACTTGGATTGATGGCCAAATATCATTGACAAAGTCAATGATATTGGCCCACATAATTTCTTTGGTTTGTCCAAGTGGATTCTCAAGTGTTAATCCCTTCTCTAGGATTTTGATTCTCTCACCCATTCTTTGTGCCTGTTGTGTTTCTTATTTTTGCTTGAGTTGGGCTAGTTTGTAATCAGTTTCCAACTTTGCCACCTTTTCCTTTGGATTTTTCATCTCTATAGTCTGGATGGTCATTTTTTCAATATCTTTCACAAGTTCTGTTTCTTTCTCTCCTGATGTACCTGATGCTGATGTAGATTCCATTGTTGCTAGCAAGGTTGTTGAAAATGGAGCTCTAGGTGCCCAAGATGCTGCTAGTGTGGATGCCATTGCTGTAGAGACTGTGGGGATAACATTTGCTGAAGAGGTGGCCACATTTTCTTGTTTTAATTGGATCAAAGTATCCAATTCCTTTTCAGTCCCTTTCAGTTGGTCAATCAATTTCAAGACCAATTCCATGATTTCTTCATGCCCCTGCTGAGCTTCTAGGACTTCCAGTGTCTGTGGATGATGCAACTCGGGTATATTTAGCTACTTCTTGAGTGCAACAATATCATCATTTTTCTTCTTAATTAGCTGCTCCATGGCTTTTATATCCTTGGGATCATGTCTCAATTCAATTATTGAGTCCTCTAAGGACTTGATTCTTGTGTCCTTGGCCTGTGAGGATGCCTTCTCCAACTGGAATTGTGCAAATATGTTATATAAGGAATTCTGTAGTTTGTGGGAAGCTATGGCCTCTCCTACCAACGTGGAGTATATCATCTCCCCCGCTTGTTTATGAAGCTCAATCTGGTCTATAGGATGGATATCCCTTGCCAGCACCTCAAAATCTACTTTCTTGAAATATGAGGTTATTTTTGGCTATTGAGTTGTAGGCTTGATAAAAGTAATCTGCATTTTCCCCTCTTTTATGTCAAAGGCCAACATTAGCCTGATTTTATTAGTAGGGGTTATCTTCTGGTACTAGGCATAAGTTTGGAGCTTAAGCTTCTCATTCTTTGTACCTTTCCTTGATGTCTTAATCTTTGTTAGTAGGCATTCTGAAGGAAGATACTTCAAGAGTAAGCTGCCTTTCCAACACCTGAGTTTGTGATGTGGACGGTGTGCCTTTTGATGGGGTGATAGACTTGCTCCTATTTCCTTATATGCTGGTAACTTCTACGATTTCCTCTGTGTATTCCTATTCAGGGATAGGATTCACTCTCTGTATTTTTGCTTGGCCTGTATCTGCATAAGTTTGTGAAGTGGCCATTGCTGATGTGGTGGCCTCCTCCCTACTTCTTCTTAGGTTCTTCTCCTCATTTAGAGGAGTTTGCACTAATGAGGGGGTACTCATGGTTGTCTCTGGTATGCTTGACTGCTCTGGCCTATGTTACTATTCTAGTCTTCTTGACTATTCTAGTCTGCCTAACTGTTCTAGCCTGCTTGACTGTTCTGGCAACTGTACGAAAGAACCCTCATCAAGTTGTTCTTCCATATCGATTAGAGCATTCTCTATGTCTATTCTGGTGTTGTCTTGATCAACTAGGGTTCCTTCCACCCATTCTAATTGGTTGGCATATGCTTCATTCTCAGGTGTGGGATGGTGAATAAAAGGTCGTAGCTTGATATTTTGCCTCTTCTTGGTGATGAATTCCAAAGGGTCATATCTCCAAACAAAACTTCTTTGGAACTTCATATTTTGTAGTATCAAATCTACGTCTTTCCCAACCTCCCTAGAGTTACATATGAAGCAGTCTAGTTGGTATTTTATTTTGAAATTGGCCTTCTTCTTGGCATTGACAAAGTTTACCTCATCTGCATTGATAATTTCCCTATAGTATTCTAATGCAAACAACCTCATAGGGAGGTATCTTGGCAATTTATATGGTGCAAGCATGCAACCATATATCCTGATTTCTATGTGGTTTTGGTAAAGGTAGCAGTCGCCCACTATGGTTTGCTTTGACAGTTAGAGGTCTCTCTTTATTTCTGGATTGATTCTTGGAGGAGGGTTTCCAGTCAGCATTGTCATAACTAGATGTACAAATAAGTCAATGAAGTCTGAATAAGAGTATGGAGACTGATACTTGTGGATTAATATGGTCCAAAAAATGATTGACCTAGGTTGATCCTTGGTGTCCAGTTTTTGGAGGGTGAATGGGAATTTCTCTAATTGATAATATAAGAACGTATGTTGTAAAACTGAGTACTTGAAGACCCTTTCATTCGCCATTCTTGTGAACCGCTCATGCATCCTATCAACTATGAATGTGGCAAAGTCATAAATGGTTGTAGGTGGTTGTCCTGGGGTATAAATGGACATGAAATCCAGGATAATTTCATCAACATACTCACTTGTGGAGTAACCCAAAACAAAAGATATCATGGCTATGATATTTCGGCCCTAAGGGGAAAATATAGTTGCTACATATGGAGGGTGGTATTTAGGGATGTGCTTCTCCTCTCTGATGAAGATTTGAAGAAATTAGGCTAATTTTGCAAAGCTAAGTTTGGGATATAAGTCCAATAGATCTCCAATTGAGAGGGGGGTTAGGTTTGGCCTTGGTTGGAGCTGAAACATTTCATTTGTAGAATCAGCAGTGATGGTGAAAATGACCTTTTGGTCATGAGACACGATGGTTCTATGACTTTGGATATAACAAGCATGGTACATATGCACAATTTAAGGAAAAATGTGGACTTGGGGGATCTGGAACTTGGGAAAATTTCACTCACAAAGGCCAATTTCATAAGCTTGGTTCAGGAACTTGTCCCTACTTTGGCAATGTATTTTGAGCAGGAACTTTATGGCAGTGGTATCTTTTATTTGGAAATCTTTATCAGCCAGGGTAAGGTGGTCTAGGTCCAAATAGGGTGTAGAGATGGGTATCACATCCATAGCAAATGGGATAGCCATACTCAGTTCTTATGGATTTGAATATGGGGGGTAATTTCAAGTTTTTTAGGGCAATGGTGTTCTCCAAGGAGCTGAATTGAGCTCTTGAGTATTTTTAATTAATTTTTAACTTAACTAAAAATACTTAGCAACTGGTTACTTTAAAATTGACAGGGTATTTGGTGAATTCTGGTTTCAATACCTGGAACTGGGGTGAATTGGCTCTAAGCAAGGTGGTTGGTAATTGCAAGTGGTCGAATGGGCTTTGCATAGGCTGCAAGGCCGACTGGGTTGTCTACGACATCTTTGGAGTGAAATTGTATGTGGGTTGATGGCTTCAATGTTTGTAGGTGTTGTTTATGTGTACAAAGGCTTGTGGATGAAAATTCAGCGAAAACAAACAATTTTGGGGCTTTTGGCTCTTATATGCAAAAGGTTATTTTTTGGCAGGCATGAGGTGAAAAGTGGTTAATTTGTCACGTAGTGGGATCATGGTAAGCAGTTCATTTCACACTACTTCTGGGTGCTCGGTGGTACTTGGGAGTGGCCGCTCGATTCCACTCATAAAATGACACATAACATTGGGGGCCAAGGGGAAAACCACTTTATCAATTGGGTAAAGGATGGACGTCGAGTTGGCCTGATATGGATGAGGGTTATCAGATGAGGAGGGGGATGATCGCATGGTGATCGAGTGGAGAAGCTGCACGGAGGCTAGTGGGGGGCCCGATGGGCACATAATTACAACAGTATTAGGGTTAATAATGGCTTAAAATGAGATTAGTCCATCGAGGTAATTAACAGAGGATTAAAGAGGGCTTGATTAACTTGATCACAGATCGACCATTTAAAGGTTTTGGTTGGGTTTTAGGTGAAAATCATAGTTTATAATTAAACTGGGGTGTAGGGTTAATTTATACATAGGATTCCAATATATACGGGGAATTGGGTTTTATCGGGATTTACTATAATAAAGTTAGTAATTAATATGAAAAATGGGTGGAAAAGGGAAAAACACTAAACAAAATTCTTTTTTGCGAATTAAATGTTTTTCACATATTTATATTAATACTTCGGGTAAAGCATTTTTGTGGGTTTTTAGTATGAAAAGTGTTTTATATGGGGGAAAGTTGGTTTTCCTAGGCAAAAAGTGTTTTAACCTTAGGAAAAGAAGTATTTATTAGGAAAATGAATGAACTGAAGGGGGGATGAACTTTTATGAGGGGAATATAGTACTTGATATCCATAAGTCATTGAGCTGAGGGTCTGGTCCCTCCAAAAGTCAGAGAAATGCTGTGAGCCTCTTTGACTTAAAGGTTTTAAGTACTTTGAACTTTTTTATGGGAAATTAGCTAAGTAAAGAGGTGAAATGAATGGGGGGAGTTAATTAACTGATTTAGGAATCCATTTTCATGCTTGATTGTCAATTCATATTTGGAACATATGATGAAAGATGATAAATATGCTTTTTTGTCTAATCAATCATCATACTTCTGCAACTTTTCTTCTACTTACCCATCTACTTATCCTACCATTTTTTCTTCACTTTATTACGGTGCATTTAAGCTAGCAAACCTTTATCAATATTTCTTTTCTTTACGTAGAAAACTATCTAAATCAAACCTTATATCATCCAAGGGCTTAGATTAAATAGTTGAGCTCGCTTTCATTTACTCTACCTATCTAATTATCTGCCAAGATTACACTTTTGGTTAGATTTTATTCTCTATCTATAAACATAAATTTTAAAACATGACATAGCCAAGTTTAAATATTTTGACTATTCATGGATTGTAGCATAAGTAACAAGCTGCACACAATCATTTATTAAGCATAAAAATTAAATAGTAGTGCCATTTTGACTTGCACACTTGCCATGGTCTCTTTTGTCTTTTGGGGTTCATATATTTCATTTTGTTTGACCTATTTTCATTCTTTTTGTCCTTTGATTATTATTTTAGGACAAACCCTCTTTACATTTTTTAATTTTTTTAATATGGAAAACATTTGCAGAAAGCAAAGGTATGTACAATATTACGAGGCTTAATCTTAGTCAATCAAAATTATGATTCCTACTGGTATAGGAACCTAATAGAGATCACCGCAAAATATGATATGAAAATTTCCAAATTATTTTTTTTGGACATGTTTTATGTTTCTCAATCGATCATCCATGCAAAACAAAAAATGACTTCCAATAAAAGAAACTTCATCAATGAAAACTAGTCTCAATTCTTGGTAAAGTTTTCTGAGTGCATCCAATGTTTCATTGCTAAGGGGTGTGGGGGAAGACTTGTTAAGAGGAACAAAAAATGCAAAATGGACCGTTGTACCATGATCATATTATGAAATTTTTCCTGTGTATGCTAGTATCAACCCCTTTTGTTTCAAAGGATTAGTTGAATCATGTACATCATAAAGTGGCATGAGCATATGGAATATTAATTTTTTTGTAAATGTTTTCCCAATTCTAGATCCTCCATTTAGGAATAAATAGAATGTTTTGTCTATGTTCATGTGTTTTTTCATTGCAATGTCTCTGATAATTGCTTGTTGTTCTCTATTGATCATTCTTCTTAGACTGTGATATTATGCTATTCCAAGAAGAAATAGATGCTCTGACAACTAGAATCCCACCATTAATTCTTTTTTTTGCATGGTGATGGTAACATTGCATGTCTATTTCCAAATCATATTCTTTAATAATCTTTTCAGTCGTTTTGCATCTCTTTATTGTATCAGTGACATCTATGGAATTATTTTGGATCTCTTCAATGAGATTATGTAAATCACCCCATGGTGTGTTAATATCATATTTGAAATTATATTCATTCATTTTTATTGTGATTTCATGTAACTTATAACCAACTTCCCATGCTTTTTTTTTTTTTTTTTGATGCACTTTCACTTTTTTCAAATGGAACGTATAGATAAATATTTTCCTGACAATAGTTTTCATACTCAATGTGGTTTATGTATCTCATGAACGTATGACCTTTAGTTTTCCCCCTTTTGAGATGGGTGTGCCATTTTTGTTGTACCTTGATGCAAATTCAACAAGGCATATATTCTTAATAACATGAGATCTACCAATGTAATAATCAATAATGGAATTACACTTGAAATTTTGGAGTTATCATCTTCCAGTTTTAGCAGAAATGATGCTTTTAGGATAAATATGCATTCATCCATTGGTGTTGTGTTTATAAATATGTATTCACGTGAACTATGATTCATCGAAGGAGATAGTATTATATGGATTGCTTGTTGAGATCACATCTACTGGAGATTAAGAAGAGCATCACCCAATGAACGTATCATTTCAATAGAATTTATTTTTCTCTTTTCATGTTATCTTTGTATCCTTTTAAATGGATTTATCATTGTTTTGCCAATTTATGTCATGTAAGATATGCAATATGATGCAACTACATATGCATTAAGGACAAATTGTGCATCAATATTTGCATTGCATAGTTGCATGATATTATTTGCAAATATATTGTTCTAAATGTGAGAGGGTTTTTGTTCCAATAAAATCATTGGTTGTTTCAATGTAATTTATATTGCTAGGATGTAACAAGATTTGGTGAAATGCAATTCATCCAAAAATTGATCAAAAGTAGTAATGTTGTCATATTATTTATTTTCCAAAATGATATACAACAATTTTTCTTTTTCACTTAATGTGTCATCTACTTTTCTAATTGGTTCAAGAACTTTCGTGCTTCTCATGGGTGTCATTGGGATATTGTATCTACAATTTGAGCATTTTCTCCTTTTACAACTTTTTGTATGGTGGTGTTCATGTATTTTTGCAATCTCTGGATCAAGGTTGTCTTTGTTATAGGATAAATAATTATTGAAATTTTTTTTGATGTCAGTGTCACTATTGACTCCATATACTGGTACATTTTCTACCCATAACAACCCATGTTCATGTTTACTTCCTTTATTTTGGAATTCAGTTATAAAGTAGAAATCCATTATCTCTCCAAAGAATGTTTTCTCTTGAGATATCATTTTCTTTAAAGCATTGATCCTATGCCTATAATAATGACTACAAGTTACTGGATTGTTTCTTACGATATAGTTAATGTTACAATATTATATTGTTTCAATATGTTTTCTTTTGTTCCTTTCATAATGTAATCTGGTCAATGTGTTGACCAATGGAGTCCATCGATGTTCAATGCTTGTAAATATGATGAATAATTTTGGTGGGCCTTGTTGATATATAGTTACAAATATAGTTGTCTTCATTTGTTGTAGGAAATCAAGATAAGTTCTTATGTGCTTGAAATCCATGTAACCACTGTCATTTTTAAGGAGGTTCTCTAAGTTTGGTTTGCATTTAACATCTTTTGCCAATAAATTTCTTCCTTTCAATTTCCATTTTCTGGTTCTTATTGAAATGCATGAAAGCACTTTTTTAGTTATTATTTGTAATGTTTTGAAAAGAAATTTGTTTTGTTATAATAAAACCACTGCTATAGTGCATTAACTCCCATTGCACTATTTTTTGGTAGCGAAATCTTTCTACAATGTCACTATCATGTGGGTCTCCAAAGAAAAGAATTGGGAAAACCATTTCCTATGCATATTTATCTCTACAAATTTCAATTGGGCATTGTCCTTCAGTTGTCCTGTAAGTTCAATCAACTTGTCCTACAAACCACAGATGCATTAGGACCCTATGTATCCATGCACCAATGTTTGAATTGGTGTCACATCACCTGAATTGCTACTTGTTTCATCTATGTTTCAATGTCAACATTTTCATTTGGAGCATTCAAAGAAGTTGATTGTAACATGTTGTCTTAATTTCTATTTATGCATATGTTTTTAGCCCTATAAAGGAGTCGAGAACATAGTTCTTTCAATTCTTTCATGATATTGTACACATGAAATTTTCCTATTAGAAATGCATTTTTGTGCACAAATTGACTTTTCAATGCAACATCAATTGTTGTTGTGTTTTCCATAGATTTTGGCAATGCAGTTTGAACAATGTTTGTCTACACAGGTTCATTGATAATCGATCACGTCAAACCGATATGTGGTTATTTGTTCCCCCATTGTCTTATTTTCACAAATTCAATTCTCAATGCTACAAGATGTTCTTCAAGTTCTGAGAGTGTGGCCACAATTGGCAATGATGTGTTTCACCTAATCTTCTCAGGTGAAACAAATTGTGGAAATTTCCTATTTTGAGGTGTCTTTTTTTACAAATTTTACATATTACTTTCTTGTGCAAATTTTTATGGCATTCAGATAATTTTACATATATTTGTTCCAACTTGTTCAATGCTTTCCATATTCTTTTGCAACTACAATTGTTTAGATATTGGATATTTATTCTCAAGTGTGTCATTTATCTTGTCTTGGTAATTTGCTAAAGGAATTTTCTTGGATAACTCATGATGTTTCCTTTCAAAATTTTGTTTGCATGATTTTTCATCATTTTTTGTTCCTAATTTCAACAATTGTTTCAATCTATGAACATTTATCCTCTCGATTTTTTCTTTTCTCTTTTTTCAACATAGGTGTGTGTTGTGTGTCCAAGGATATTTTTTCCAAAGGCATCACTTGACAATGTACATTGATTTTTTACTATGTGCACCTCTCGACAAAGGCACATAATGGGTGTGCAGTGTGCTTGTTTAAAATGAGACTATATTGTATGTTTGATTTGAACTATTGTTGACTGGGAAATAATTGACAATGTCCCTAGTTACAAAGGACTATTCTTGTATGTTTACTTTAAATATTATTGTTTCCCATTACAAACAAAATTACCCACCTTTAACCCTACCCTTTCCATATGCCATTTCCATATCAATGAGGTATCCTTTCCATTCTAAAACATATTTTTCACTTTTTATGACATCATTTAATAGATGTTTTTGTAAATAATGAAATGCGTCTCCTGCATTGCACATGATCGAATTGCATAATGACTACATAATGTAAATATTAAGGATTCTACATCAATGTCAGTGCTATCAAATGGAAAAGTGCAGATAACATGCTATCTCCATAAGTCGATATAGTATTTGTTCCTTTATGCAATCCATGGACTTGCATTTTACCATCCATCGTTTCCCAATAACTTTGTAGATCGTTGAAGAAAGGAGATAAGTATTCATTACATGTTACAGTGGATTAGACTATTTTTTTGAATAACAATGGGTAATAGTACCTATTAAGAGAGCTCACATCATGGAACAATATATGCAATGGTTTTGTAGTTTTGTTTGAATTGAATGACAATTAAATCTTTTTTTTTGTGACTGACCAAATTTCCATTAATAAATTAAACATTTCCCATCCAACATATGAAAAATGTATGTCCCCATAGTCCTTTCTCATCTCCACTAGGACCATTTGAAGCAGAAAGACACATTCTACACAGAGATGTTTTAACATCATGAATTCCATGAAGTTGATACAAGAAATCAGGTGCTGGCTCATAATGAAATGATTCTATTGCTTCTGTATGACCTTGTTGTAGGCACATAAAGAAATAGTCTATTATGCCATTTTGTTATTAAATTTAGAATAAAGAAAATGAAAAAGGACTTCAATTTCATTAAAAATACAGTCACCACATGATCCAAGATATTTTACTTATAGAGGCACCGAAATCACATATAACAAAGTTAGTTCACCATGGAACTTAAAAAAACACATAAAAATGTAGAAATAGTCAGAAGAACACAAAAACCATGACACAATGATTTGATTACAGAGTTCATCTAGTTTGGACTATGTCTCCGGACCCTACTCAATAGTGGGGAGGCCTTATTTTTATTAGTGGCATAAAAGACATAAAATTATAGCAACAAGAAATTACATCCCTTATACCTCCAAGTTGATAGATGGGTAGAGAATGGAGAGCCCCTCTTTAAAAATGGAAAGAACCACTGAACTCCTACCAAAAATTAATGCAAAAATGCCTATCCAAACTCCCAATTTGGATAATTGGGCCTTCTGCAACCTTCTCAAAACCTCTCTACTGCTCAAGGCAAGGTTCCGGCTTGTTGGCAGGGGCCAGGGTCTGCTATATATAATAGAATCTAAGTTTCAGCCAATCCTCCCTGCCTTTCTCTGACACAACAATCATATATATAAGATGATGGAAGCATCCCTCAAAATCGGGGTAGTTCCAACATAATACCCAAGGTTAGCAAGTAGAAGGATTCATGGAAAAATCCCTTCTGCAATAGAAAATCCAATGTCTAATAAAACAACTCATTACAATTAGCGCATGGGTATCGACAACAAGTTTATCAATGGTTCCAGCTTATCGACAGATAATCCAAGCTCAAACACAAGCATCCTGCGATATTTATGGATGTGACAGGAGTATTCACCATATGCAATAATGTCTCACATTTGGATCTCCCATCACATTATCGCAATCAGTGTGAAACCCTTGGTGCATTGATCTAGCATACTACAACATCTACGGACCTGTCGGGTGTATTAAGCATAATATATAGTATATTGGGTCCAGGCCCCTTATCACAATATCCCAATCGGTGCCCACCGCAAAATCACAATTAGTATTTTTCCCCTGAACCACATCGCAAGCACCCTTTCATGTGATTTTGATATGCAATGTATATCGCATCGCAACTAAGTCCTACCGGGGTTGATTCGTAACTCCTCCAACCTGTGATATGTGATATTGCAATCATAGCCGAGAAATCCATGGGCCAATTCTTCCTTAAGCACTCCTCCTTTTCACAAATATACGATTTGTGGGGTTCAATGTCATCCTTCCATGTGGCGCTTCCTTATTTGCTGAAACTATGCCATGTCATCTTCTCCTTGCTACCTAGACAAGTAAAACTCAAACTTTGACTTGCTCTAACTTTGTCATCTGGACTCAGATTTAAGTGTTGTTCACACCATTGGAATCAAGATGATGACCACTTTGATCTGATGCTAAGCTTATCTAGATTTTTCCACTTTGAGTTTTGAGCCTTTTTTCATGCCACTAATACTTTTATGAAGATCCACTTGGATCAATCCTACCCACTAGGAGATTTTGGACCACCAAAAGACTTTTGAGTCAATTGGTAAGTGAGGAAATTTCTCCCTCATTTTTTCCTTCTCCATTCATCGAGATTTACTTGGATGAATTCCTTTGAAGGCAACACAAATGTACTCCACATCTCCCTATTGTGAAGTTCTGGTGCTCTATGTTAGAAAATTATATATTACAGAGCAATGGAACACATAGAATATTGCATAAATATAAACATAGAAAATGTATAAAACCAGAGAGACACAAATATACGTGGTTCACCTAGTTTGGGCTACGTCCACCCCAAACAGCCAGTCCTTCCTTTCTATTATCCAGAAAAATGAAGAGACACAACCTACAACAGATCCACTGTAATATCCTTTGTTTTCTCTCATAGTCTCACTTCTCTGTTTCTCACTTGGAGAATGCACATCTATTACACAGCCTCAATACAATGCCCTCATACAAAGAGAGGGGTTTCCTTCTAGGGAAAAAAAACCTAAACTAAACATAAGTTCTACCGTCAGATCATTCGCCTAATGAATGGCCCAGATTGACTAGAAATTACTATACTTTTACAAGGAAATTTTACTTCTGTTTTTAGCTTTGGGGGCGCTGCCCCTGAAACCCCTGCCAGGGGACGCTAGCCCTTGGACCCCCCAGCTAGGGGTAATTGCCCCCCCCGAAACCCCACGGGGGGGGACAAGTCCACCCCGCACCCCGCCGCATGGAGGGGTGTACAAACTTCGTGCGGTATACATTCGGTTGAAACAAAGACCTCTAAATAATAATGCTCCACACCCAACAATCTCCCACTTGGAGAATGATTGTAGCAACTCCACCACTGCTTCATTTGCTGGACAATGACTCCTCTTTTGGACTTGACTATTTTTTGTCTTCATCGTCATCCTTGAAGACTAATTGAAATTGATCATATTCTCAGTTTCTCCCTGGTTACAACTTTTGTTAACATATCTATAGGATTTTGGCTAGTGTGTATCTTTTCCAGCTTCAACTCTCCATCTTCCAACACTGATCGTATGAAATGGTACTCGAGTTGTATGTGTTTAGTCCTAGGATTAAATGTTGAGTTCTTTGCAATATGAATGGCACTTTGGCTATCACTAGATAACGTGCCCATATCATGCTTCTTATCCAATTCACCCATAAACCTTTGTAACCAAATCATATCTTTACTAGCCTCTGTAGCAACAACATACTCTGCTTTTGTTGTTGAAAGTGAAACAACACTTTGGATTTTTGAAACCCAACTGACAACTGTTCCACCTACAGTAAATACATATCCTGTAGTGCTCCTCCTATTATCTCTATCACCTGCCATATCTGCATCAACATATCATTGTAGAGAAATTTTTGAAGCACCAAAGCGTAATGCTTGATTTGTGGTACCTTTCAAATATCCGAGAATCTATTTCATTACCATCCAATGTTCCTTTCCTGGATTGTTCATGTACCTACTTACAACTCCCACTGCATGTGCAATATCAGGCCTTGTGCAGACCATTACATACATTAATCTTCCAACTGCTGATGCATATGGAACTTTAGACATATAATCCATGTCTTCTTGGGTCTTTGGGCACATTTCCTTACTAAGTTTGAAATGGCTAGCAAAAGGTATACTAATTGGTTTTACATTGTGAATATTAAATCTTTTCAACACCTTTTGTATGTACTCATTCTGAGACAATGTTAATTTGCAATTTTTCCTGTCTCTAGTTATTCTCATACCAAGGATTTGTTTTGCAGCTCCCAAATCTCCATTGCAAATGAATTTGCCAATTTTCTTTTGAGCACATTTATTTCCTGCATGTTAGACCCTGCAACAAGAATTTCATCCACATACAATAACAATATAATATAGCTACCATCATTTTGCTTTTTCAGATAAACACAATGATTAGAGTGACATCTAGTATAACCTCATTTAGACATAAACTTGTCAAATTTTAGATACCATTGCCTTGGAGCTTGTTTTAAGCCATACACACTCTTCTTCAACCTACACACTATTTTCCCCTCCCCTTTCGCCTCATATCCTTGTGGCTGCTACATATATATCTGTTCCTCCAAATCCCCATAGAGAAAGGTTGTCTTTACATCTAACTGCTCAAGATGCGAATCTTCAACTACTACTAGACTTAAAATAGTTCTGATTAAAGTCATTTTAACAACAGGAGAAAATATTTCACCAAAATCAATACCTTTCTTCTGTGCAAACCCCTTCACCTCAAGTCTAGCTTTGTACCTTTGTTTTCCTCCATCTTCTTCCTTCAGCCTGTAAACCCATTTATTCTTCAATGTAGTTTTTCTTGCAGGTAACCTGACTAAGTCCCAAGTCTGGTTATGCATTAAGGATTCCATCTCTTCTTCCATGGCTAGCTCCCACTTCTTCCTGCTTTCAACCTGCATGCTTCTTCATAACATTCGGGTTCACCAGAATCAGTCAACAATAAATAATATAATGAAGGAGAGTATCGTTCAGGGGGTATACTTATCCTGGTAGATATTCTAACACCACTTTCAGGTGTTTGGGGTGCTTGTTACTGTTGTGGTGGTGGTTGTTGTTGTGGTTGTAGATTATTATTATTTTCAGGCACCTTTACTTTTTCAGTGATCTCATCAAGAACTGTGTATTCCTTATTTTCTTTTTCCTGTTTCTTTTCCTGCAACTGATTCTTATACAAGACCTTTCATTGAATATTACATCTCTGCTCCTAATGATTTTGTGATTTTCATCATGATATAAGCGATAACCAAAATCATTAACACCATATCTAGTAAATGTACATTTCTTTGATTTTGCCTCAAGCTTTGTTCTATTTTCTTTATTAATATCGACAAAGGCCTCACAACCAAAAGGCTTTAAAAAATATTAGTTTACCTTTTTACCTATGCATGCTTCCTCTGGAACACCACCATCCAAGTAACTTGATGGCCCTTTGTTTATTAGATAAACAATAGTATCTACAACATCTTCCCAAAATTGTAAAGGCAATCCTACATGCAATCTCATGCACCTTGCACGCTCCATGATTGTTTAGTTCATCCTTTCTGACACACCATTTTCTTGTGGTTTTCTTGGAACTGTCTTCTATTTGTGAATTCCATGCTCTGAATAGTACCTATCAAACTCTTCGCTGCAATATTCACCTCCATTGTCTGATCTGAGACACTTCAATTTCTTTCCTGTCTCAATCTCAACCAAAGCTTTCCATTTCTTGAAAGTATAAAATACATCAGATTTATTCTTAATACAATAAATCCAAGTTTTTCTAGTTGCATAATCTATAAAAGTAACATAATAATGAGAGCCACCGAGAGATGATACCTGAGAAAGTCCCCATACATCTGTATGCATAAGCTCTAATTTGTCACTCTTATTTTCTTTCCCAACTCAGAGAAATATGAATCTCTTTTGTTTTCCATAAATGCAATTCTCACAGAAGTCCAAATCAACATTTTTCAAACCTGGCAACAAATTCTTTGAATGAAGAATCTTCATCCCCTTCTCACTCATGTGTCTAAGCCTATGATGCCATAATGCTGCATCTGCTCCTTTGGAAGTTAAAGCATTAACAGAGTTAGAAATACCATTGCATAAATACAATGTACCAACCTTTTCAGCTTTTTCTATTACTGGGGCTCCTTTGGTGGCCTTCCAAGCTTTATATGTGAAAGTTGTCAGACAACCTTCGCCGCCTAACTGCCCTGTTGAAATCAGATTTTTCTTCAGAGCTGTAACATGCCTTACCTCAATTAGTAGCCATTGGTTTCCATTCTCCTATTTTACAAGAACCTTACCCATTCCAACAATTTTACAGGGTTTATCATCACCCAAACGGACTTGTCCAAAATCTCCTTGAACATAGTCATGAAAATATTTCTTATTAGGTGTGGCATGGAATGAGGCCTCTGAATCTACCACCTACGAATCAGTAATATTTTCAAAAGAAAGAATCAAAGCATCTTGTAACACCTCACCTGTCACATTTTCTTCATGATTTTTTATTGCTATGCATCTCGTTCTTTTCCCTTCCGACATCTACAATATTTCTTTAGGTTTCCTTTCTTTCCACATTTCCAGCACATTATCCCCGATCTAGACTTGGATCTGCCTTTCCTTGATTTACTGCGATATCCTGAGCTCTTTCCTCTTTCCATTTTTCTTCCTCTAGACTCTGCACTTAAAGCATTACCCGATGCCTCACCAGATCTTTTCCATCGCATTTCCTTGCTAAGGATAGCACCGACAACATCATCAAACTTTAAAGTACTAGATCCAAAAATAGAGTTACTAATGGCCATTACTAAACCATTCCAACTTTCTGGCAATGAGTACAAGAATAATAGAGCTCTAACTTCATCATCAAAGTTTACCCCTACAAAACTTAATTGACTTGTAACAATATTAAAATCATTTAAATGGTCTATAACATATCCACCTTCCGACATCTTCATATTAAATAACCGTTTCATAAGAAATACCTTGTTTGAGGCCAAGGGTTTTTCATATAGTTTCGCCAAAGCCTTAATCAAACCCTCTGCCATTGTTTCCTTTGAAATGTTGAAGGCGATTGACTTTGCAAGGCACAATTGTATTGTTCTGAGTGCCTTTCTATCGAGAAGGTTCCATTCTTCATCTGTCATACCCATCGACATCTTTGTTTTTCTGCCCAATGGTAGGTACAGATCTTTCTAATACAGATAAGCTTCCATGTGCATCTTCCACAGCGAGAAGTTTTGGCCATTAAATTTCTCAACCCTAAGCTTACCATCTTCTTCCATTTCTCCCACTCGAATGAGGAACCCTTCTTTCCTGCAAGTTTATCAGCCAAATAGACCTTCGGCTTTGATACGAGTTGTTAGAAAATTATATATTACAGAGCAATGGAACACTTAGAATATTGCATAAATATAAACACAAAAAACACATAAACCTAGAGAGACACAGATATGCGTGGTTCACCCAGTTTGGGCTGTGTCCACCCCGAACAGCCAGTCCTTCCTTTCTATTATCTAGCAAAATGAAGAGACACAACCTACAACAGATCTGTTGTAATATCCTCTGTTTTCTCTCACAGTCTCACCTCTTTGTTTCTTTCTTAGAGAATTCACATCTACTACACAGCCTCAATACAATGTCCTCATACAAAGAGAGGGGTTGCCTTCTAGGGAAAAAAACCCTAAACTAAACATAAGTTCTACCATTAAATCATCTGCCTAATGAACAATCCAGATTGACTAGAAATTACTATACTTTTAAAAGGCAATTTTACATATGCTTTTAGCCTTGGGGGCACTTCCCTCAAAACCCCCGCCGGGGAACCGTTGGCCCTCAGACCCCCCAGCCATGGGGGATCGGCCCCTCCGAACCCCCATAGGGGGGACAAGTGCCCCCCACACCCCCTGCGTGGAGGGGTGTACAAACTTCTTGGGGTATACATCTGACTGAAACAAAGACCTCTAAATAATCATGCTCCACACCCAACACTCTAGTCGAGTATGATATCCTTGGGCAACTTATCTAGATACTCAGGTGAAAAATCATCCACTGTAGGAATCTGTGCAACCTCCTCGGTATCCATAATCAATGGAGGTTCATAAAGATTCAGGTTTTCCACATTTACCATGGAGTACATCCACATATAAGTAGGAAAGTCAAGATGAAAATCATTGTCACCAATCTTTTCCAATATGGTGAAGGGACCATATCTAATGGGTCTCAGTTTCTTCCCTTCTTCCTTCATCTTATCTTTGCTGATATGGAGCCATACCTTGTCCCTAACTTGAAACTGATGGTCAACTCAGTGCTTTTCATGTCGAGCTTTATATCGAGCTTGACTCTTCTCCAACTACTCCTCCATTGCCTGATGAATTATTTTATGCAACCAACTCACAAAATAGAAGAAAAGATAGATCAACGACTTCAAAATAAGCCTCTTCGAGGGGCCAACCTCCTTTACATTACAGAAATGAACTATTCTTGGATGATACAAATGACAAGACATCCTTTCTATATATAGGAGTCTAAGGGGTCCTAATACAATCAGAACCTACATAAAAAAAATATTGAAGGGACACAACAATAATAGTAGTAGGCTTCTATGGGGCTAATCATAACAACATGGGGACTATATGGGCACAATAATACAATAAGGGTGTTGCATTAATAACAATAAGGGATTTCACTAGTAGTATAGGGACCTAACATGCCCCTCTCCTTAAAAACGTGTTGTCCTCAATGCTTGAGTAGTTTTGGATGGTTTTGTATAAAATTCTCATCCTCCCATGTGGAATCTTCAGTGGGTAAGTTCTTCCACTTGATGATATAATCTAAAATTGATCGATTCATAGTTGTCAATTTCTTGTTTTAGTAACTACTTCTGGTTCCAATATGATTTTTCCTTCCTCATCAAGTTCTGGAAATATTGTTTGAACTGGGATCTTCTCACCTATAACCTTATTTAAGCATGAAACATGGAAAACTAGGTGCACTCGAGAAGATGTATGAAGCTCCAACTTGTATGCCATAGTAGAAATATTTTGTAACACCTTGTATGAATGATAATACTTTGGTGATAATTTATTATCCTTCTTAGCTCTCTTAAGGGACATTTGTTTGTATGGTTGTAGTCATAGAAATACCCAGTCAGCTACATCAAAACTTCTTTTGCTATGATGTTGATCTGCTTGTTGTTTCATTCTATTATGCACCAAAGTGAAGTTATCCTTTAAGAGGTTGAGAACTTGTTGTTGATGCTAGATGTGATATTCCACTGTTTGAACCTTAGAATTTTCTTTAAAAGATGATGTGATGGACGGTGGATGATATCCAAGTGCCATAAATGGGGTCATTTTTGCTATAATATGGAAGGAAGTGTTATACCACCATTCAACTAGAGGCAACCACTTGACCCATTGTGTTCGTTTATCAGATACAAAGCAACGAAGATATCCTTCCAAACATTTGTTCACTATCTCAGTTTTCCCATCAGATTGAGGATGATAAGATGAGCTATGAGCTAACTGAGTACCCAAATATTCCACCTCTTGTACTCCAAAGAAACATTTGGAGCTTTTTGCATATACTTGTTCCTCCTCCAATAGTTTGAGCACCCTGTTAACAAATTGAACATGATCCTTCCAAGGATCGTTGTAGATTAGTATATCATCAAAAAATACTAACAAAAATTTTCTAAGGAAGGGTTTGAAAAATGGAATTCATAAAACCTTGAAATGTAGAAGGTGCATTGGTAAGGCCAAAAGGCATGACCGAAAATTCATAATGACCCTCATGAGCTCTAAATATTGTTTTTGGAATGTCTCCAGTCTTCATTATGATTTGATGATATCCTGAATGAGGATACAACTTGGTGAAGTAAATTTCTCCATGTAATTCATCCAATAATTCATCAATGATAGGAATGGGAAATTTATCTTAAATAGTAAGCTTGTTGAGCTCCATATAATTTGTACACATGCACCATGATCCATCCTTCTTTTGTACCAATACCACTGGAGCAGAGAAAGAACTTTGGCTAGGTTGAATTATAAAACCTCTAGGATTTGTACAATCATACGTTCAATTTCACTCATGGGCATATGGATATCTATAAGGTCTGATGCTTGGGCGAAAACTTCTTGGAATACAACGAATAGCATGATCATGATCACGAATAGGTGGGAGGAATTTGGGAGTCTCAAATGCCCTGTAATGATTGTCCAAAATGTTTTGGATATCTGGAGAAATAGATAATTTTGATGTGGGAACCACTAGTGAACATAATTGTAAAATTATGTCCTATTGTTCTTTCTTTAGAAGCTTTGTCATGCTGTTAGCGCTGATTATCTTTATCGATTTCCCTTCGATACCCCTTAATTCAAATTTGTTTTGTTCCAAAAAAAATTCAAGAAACGTTCTTGAAAATTAAAAGCTATTGCACCCAAATATTCTAACCATTGGACTCCTAGTACAACATCTACACCACCCATTAGAATGGAAAGCATTGGACTATTCAAGACATATTCTCCCATGGATAACTTGATATTGTGGAACTTTCCAAAGAAATTTATGGTTCCTCCATTTGCAACCATTACTTGACACTCTGGTGCTGGATATAGGAAGCAATTCAATTCCTTGGCTATGTTACAATGAATAAAATTATTGGTACTACCCGAATCAATCAACACTATTATTGTTTTCTTCTTGATATGCCCTTCTATCTTGAGAATTTGAAGAGTGGTAATTCTTGTCAATGAATTACAAGATATCATCATATTCATTTCTTCTCTCTTTGGGATTGGTTCCTGGTGTATATCCTCTTCTTTTGATGTTTCTTGTTCCGTATCTTGCTCCTCTTCCCATCCATGTAAATTGATTTATTCTCAACACACTTATGACCTATAGTGTATTTTCTATCACAATTGTAACAAAGCCCTTTTTCTCTTTCTTCTTCCAATTGTTGTGGTGTCAACCTTGTAGGTGGTGAAAGGTTAGGAGAAACACACTTCCGTATTTATAGTGGTGAATGTTAGGCTTCCTTGTTGCCATAATTTTTCTTTATAATTTTCTTGCCAACTTGAATGCCTTCTCCAATGAATTATGTTACCAAAGATGAACCTCATTTTGGATGTTATCCTTTAAAGTCCCTATGAACACATCAATCCTATGCTCCTCTGGAATATATTTTACCCTTATATTCAATTTTTGGAAGTCCTCAATGTGCTCCATCATTGAACCATTTTGTTTGAGATTTATCAATTGGATAAAAGAGGTGTTTCTTTTTGTATCCTCATACTGTGCTATCATTTCTTCCATAAAAATTTCCTAAGTGACAAATTGTTTACGAGAGTAAAGACATTGATACCATACAAACTGATTTGGCTCCAAATATAAAGTTGCAATGCGTACATTTTGTGTGTTTTTCACATTATAGAGATCAACATATTGCTCCATCTATAGTATCCACATTATGGGATCCTTGCCATCAAACTTCCTCATATCAATTCCAACTCACAAAATATAAGAAAAGATAGATCAATGACTTCAAAATAAGCCTCTGTGAGGGGGAAATCTTCTTTAGATTACACAAATGGATAATTCTTGGATGATACAAATGACAAGACCTCCTTTCTATATATAGGAATCAAAGGGGTCTCAATAAAATCAGAACCTACATAAAAATAATATTGTAGGGGCACAACAATAATAGTAGTGGGATTTTATGGGATATAATGATAACAACAAGGGGACTATATGGGCACAATAGTACAATAAGGGGGTTGTACTAATAACAATAAGGGGTTACACTAGTAGTACAGGGACCTAACAAATTACCCATATCCGCGGAATGAACTTCCGTGATTTGTCTCTATCATCTTGTCCATTACCATCCTCCTCTTTCCCAAAGACCATGTCCAAGGGATATCTGGGTAGATAGCCAAAACATGTCTCAAACGGTGAGGTTTTTGTAGATGAATGTGATGCTTGATTTTATGCATGCTAAAAATAAGGAAATTGTTCATCCCATAACTTGGGATGTTTCACATAATAGCCTGGCAACAAGTGTACCACAGTGTAGTTGACAAGCTCTGTCTATCCATTTTTCTATGGAGGAAATGTCGTACTTCTTTTCAGCTTGGTGTCCATCATTCTCCATAAGCTGGTCCAAAAATCCCCAATAAAGTGGGAGTCTCGATCTGACACAATAGATGTGGGCAACCCAAAATTGACCCAAACATGCCGAAGGAAAAGAAAAGTAGTCTTCTCAACAGTGACCTACTTTCTACAAGGCATTAAGACACACATTTTACTAAACCTATCCACAACGACATAAAAATAGTCGTGGCCTTTCCTAGACATCGATAAACCTCCTACAAATTCCATGGACACACTTTCCCATGGTCAACTCAAAATAGGGAGTGGTGTGGAGGCCAAGTTCTCTATTAGAGGGCTTTGAAATAGAACACAACGGACAACCCTTTAGAAAGCGAGGAACAATTTTTTTCATATGAGGCCAAAAAAAAACCTCTGCAAATGACATAAAGTTTTATCTTTGCTAGAATGAACAGACATCAGAGAGGTATGAGCCTCTCGGATTACATGAATCCTTTCATTACTAGTTATACACAATTTGCCAAGGTGGTAAAATAGATTTTCTTGCAAGTAATAATTGTCCACCTGCGATCCACAAGTGATTTTTTCATAGATTTATTTAAAATCATTATCATTAGCATATTGTTCAACATAAATTTCTAAATACAAAGAAACATTTTTCAAAACTACAGATGTAGAAATAGGAGGGTGAGAAAGCATATCTGTTACTTTGTTGTTGGTGCCCTTCTTATATTTTATTACCAAATGAAATTGTTGGAGGAATCCCATCCATCTAAAGTGACGGTCTTGCTGAAGCTTAGTCCGTGACTAAATATACTGCAAGGGATGATGATCCATATGGATGATGGCCTCCTTGCCGATCATATAGTGTTTTCACTTCTTTACACTTTGGGTCAAGGCGTGCAACTCCTGATCATACGCAGGATAATTCACAATAGCTTGGGAGAAATTCTCTGAGTGGTAACAAACAGGTTTTCTTTGCTACATCAACACAACACCCATGGCATATCTACTGTCATCTGTTCCAATTTCAAAAGGTTGCTAAAGGTACGGTAAGGCTAGCATTGGGGCCGTGCTGATATCTTTTCTCAGTGTGTCAAAGGATTTTTGATGTTTTCCTCCCCACTGAAAGGCCCGCTTCACACTAGTCAAGGTGTGCAAGGGGGCTACGATAATGTAAACGTTCACTATGAACCTTCTCCAATATTGCACCATTCCCAGAAAACTTTGGACTTCTGTGAAATTCGTGGGCTCAGGCCACTTCATTATCTCCTCCACTTTAAACGGATGTATCCTTAATTACCCATTACCAACAACATGGCTTGAATAAATCAAAGAAGTATTTCCAAACTCACACTTTAACATTTTCAATTATAATTTCTCTTTATTTAGAACATCAAGCACTTTCTTTATGTGACACATGTGTTCCTCCCATGTCCCACTCTAGAAAAGAATATCCTCCAGATACACAAGAACAAAATGATCAAGAAATGACCAAAATAAGTCATTCATTACCCTCATAAATGTGGCTAGAGCATTGCACAGTCTGAATAGCATCACCATCCATTCGAATAACACTTGCTTGGTTTTGAACACATTTTTGCAGACGTCTTGCTCTACAATTCTAACTTGGTGATAACCACTACACAAATCTAGCTTGGAAAAATAAACAACATTTTTAATTGATCTAACAATTCATTAATGCAAGTAGAGGGTATCGATTCTTCATCGTGATCTTGTTCAGTGCCTTGTAATCCACACACATTGTCTTTCTTGGGAATCAACACGTTTTGGTAGCCACAAGGAGAAGAACTTGGTCTGATGACTCCTCGATTTAGCAGTTCCTATACATGTTTCTTGATCTCCTTCATTTTCATAGAAGCCATCCTATTCATGCCAACATTTGGTAAAGGGAAATCCTATTGCATATGGATATCATGTTGGATTTCCCTTTGATGGGGCAATCCTCTCGGTCCCTGAAACAATTCATCATAATCAGAAACAATTTCAAATAATTCCTTCTTATGATCGGGATCACAACCTCTGAAAGCATTAGCCCTCTCAGTTTATTTTTCCCTCTCTACGATGAGCATGCACCGTTTACTAGAATTAACCAGTCTTTTAATTTGTCCTGCACTGACAAGGCTAACACTAAATTTTGTTTGATGAGCTCTAACTATATAGTCTACCCCATCCTCGGTGAGGTGGTATTTGTTTTGATGCCGAAAGAAAATGGCCTTTCTGTTATATAAATATGGTCCTCCCAAGATAATTCCACAGATGTCCAAAGGTACTACATCTAACTCTACCTCATCAACTAATTTAGAAGTGATTAAAAATCTAGCCCTACACTACTTGGTGACCTGCAATTTGGCTTTCTCGCTTACCCAACCATGTGGGTATGGACTCAGATGAGGTTTAGTTTCAAGGTCTAGCCTTTTCACTAAGGACTCTGAGATTATGTTTTCTTGGGAACTTGAATCAAATAGATTTTCCACTTTTGTGTGCTTTATGACAACTCTATTGTGGAGCAACTCAATTCTCTTTTGCTCATGACTCACATGCTCATTCAAATAACTAATGTTTGCAACTAAATCAGAAATATCATTAATAGAAATATCACCTCTTGCAACCATGGTTGTGATAAATGTTTCATCGTCGAAATCCAATCCAAACTCCTTCACTGTGGCCACTATCTTCTGCTTCCCCTTTCCACTGAATCTCTTCGATATCAGTTTTAGATTCAACTTCTAGTAGTGGTCCTCATCATGCCCATCCTTCTTGTAGCGAGTGCATGATGGTTTTGCTCCATCCTCCTTCTTGGCAGTGATGGTCTTCTTATCCTTCCCTTTTCCTCTCTTCTGGAATTTTCCATGCTGAGGTTTGAATGGCATCTTCTTGGTTTGGTCATCTCTATCATTTTTGCCTCGACTTTCAAGACGTATATCTTTAATGCTAGCCATATCAATTAAAGTAGGTTCAAACAGTAATAACGAGTGTCTGAGGTAACTATGTATCACACCTATGTAATTGGTTACAGTTTTAGGTGCATCTAATGATATGCCCATATTCAGTGCTTTTTTTTGAATTTCCTCCATAAAACTTTGTACATTCTGGCCCTTACCTTACCTTAAATATTTCCAGTTCATATGTGCCTTTTGCTTATAACCCAGAGGGTAGAACTGGTCCTTTAATGCAAAAATAAAACTAGACCAAGAGGACAAAATGTTACCTGACTTCGTGCTGCCCTTCTATAACATGCTCTCCCACCAAATGAGAGTAGTGCTGCTCAACCAAAGAGATGATAACTAGACTTTCACTTCATCTTCTTCGATCTACTAGATTCAGTAATAAACCTCTATCTGTCTGATCTAGTTATTGACTTTTTCTACACTACATTCTCCATTGTACATGGGTAGGTCAAACTTCACATCTAACTTGAAGAACAATTTCTTATAGGTTGTTTGGAATTTCTATGAGAATGATGAGAATTATCACTTGAGGATGGAGAGGGAGAAGGAACTTCTCACCACCTTCCTAATTTGTTGATTCATAATCATCGACATCCTTCTTCTCATGCCCAAGTTCCTTCTCATACTATGTGAACAGCTTGTCTACCTTCCTTGCCATATTATAGAATACCTTTCAGAAATTATGTTCCTCTTCCAAACGAGCTTCTTCATTGGCCATGTTTCTTCTTCACTGTGCATGTCCTACTTCAGGATCAAAGGAGTTAAGCATTCCTTCTCCTTTTCACGACTTGTTCTTGATTAGCATAAACTCATGCAATTTTCATCTACAAAGAACTTCTCTGATACCAAACTTGATCCAAGATATTTTAATTACAAATGCATTAGAATTACATATAACAGAGTTAATTAACCATGGAACTTAAGAAAACCACATAACAATGCGGAAATATTCAGAAGAACACAAAAAACATGACAAAATGATTTGATTATGGAGTTCATCCAGTTTGGATTATGTCTTCGGGCCCTTCTCAATAGTGGCAAAGCCTTATTTTTATTAGTAGCATAAAAGAGATAAAAGTACAACAATAAGAAATTACAACCCTTAAACATCCAAACTGATAGATGGGAAGAGAATGGAGAGCCCAACTTTGAAAACATATAGCACCACTGAACTCCTGGCGAAAAATAGTGCAAAAATTCCTATCCGAACTCCCAATTTAGATAATTAGGCCTTTTGCAACCTTCTCGAAACCCCCTTATTACTCAAGGTGAGGTTCCGGCCTGCTACCAGGGGTCAGGCTCTGCTGTATACAATAGAATCCGAGTTTCAACTAGTCCTCCCTACCTTTCTATGACACAATAGTCATATGTATAAGATCATCGCGACATCCCTCAAAATTGGGGTAGTTACAACATAATACCCAAGGTTAGTAGGTAAATGGAGTCACGACAACAACCCTTCCGCAATAGAAAATCCAATGTCTAATAAAATAACTCATTACAATCAATGCATGGGTATCGGTGGCAGTTTTATTGGCAGTTCTAGCTTATCGACGAATAATCTAAGCCTGAACAGAAGCATCTTGTGATATCTTTGGATCCAATAGAAGTATTCACCATATGCCATAATGTCTCTCATCCAACTCTCCCATCGTACTATTGAAATCAGCGTGAAACCATTGGCACACCAGTGTAGCACATTGCAACATCTGTGGACCCACAGGGTGTATTAAGAATAATATATAGTATATTGGGTCCAGGCCCCTTATCACAGTATCGCAATCGACACCCACCGCAAAATCACAATTGGAACTTTTCCCCCAAACCACATCGCAAACACCCTTTTGTGCAATTATGATATGCAATATATATCGCATCACAGCTACATCCTACCGAGGTTGATTCATAACTCCTCTGATATCGCAATCACAACTGGGAGCGCCATGGATCGATGTTTCCTTAAGTGCTCCTCCTTTTCATCGATATGCGATATGTGGGGTCCAGTGGAATCCTGCCATGTGGCACTCCCTTATTCACTGAAACTATGCCATGTCATCTTATCCCTACTACTTGGACTTGGATTTGAGTGTCATTCGCACCGTTGGAATCAAGATGACAAACACTTCGATCCAATGCTAAGCTTGTCCAGATTCTGCCACTTTGATTGTTGAGCCTTTTGTCATGCCACTGGTACTTTTCTGAAGATCCACCTGGATGACCACGAGTGTATGAAAATGATTCAAACCTAAAGGATTACTAGTGTTTAACACATCATCAGTAGTGACATTAATCTTGCATTTTTTTTTCCAATTGGAAATTCTCAACATCAATTACTTCCACCATATTTTATATTTCTATGGTAAAATTTTATGTTCAAATTGCCTAGCTAGATGCAATTTTGTTGTTGTTGCAAGATTGGAAAATTTGCAAGAGATAAGAGAAAATTGGTTTTGCAATCAAGCATAACTAGCAAGACTGTACAATGATATGAGACAAATTTACATACCAGTTGTTGTGTATGCTAAAAAATCTATCGAATCTAGAGGACTTCAATTGACCAATTATTAGTTTTAGTTCACGTTTTTGAAGCTCCTATTAAGCCAAGACCCACCCCAAACCAAGCGACTGAAACATAGTTTTCTATCTGCAAGTGGACAATTAAGTTATCAGTTTGACGGGGAACATGTAAGACCATATGTCCAAATTGAAAATAATCCTTATTATAATAATTAAACTTAATATGCAGACCATAAATATATTTTAGTAATGTTGTCGATGCTATATATAATCAATAAGTTAACGTTTATATAAAATTATAGAATTGTTTATTAATTTCTCTACAATTGAAGAACATAGAATGTGTGAAATTGCAGAATATGATGGGAAGTCTACATGATACACAAAAAACCTAAATATGAAGCACCAATTCTCATTATAATCGCTAGCCCACATTCATTTAATTGCAGTGTTAAGAAAAACCATAATTTCAAGCACAAATTCTCCACATAATTGTCAATCAACACTCATTGAACTGCAATTTGTTTTAATGGAATCGTAACATTCAGATGAAAACAAATTATATATATTCACAAGCTTTACTTAAGAAAAAAAACTTGATAAAACTGATTGACCAACTAACAATGATTACAACAACTGCAATGTACATTTTTATCTCAAAGGTAACGATTAATCTTACCAATTATGAAGCTCCAAAACTCAGCGACTGCAATGTAGGTTTTTATCTTCAAGAAGACAACTAAACTTACCAATTCTGAAGTTCCTAAACTTACTCTTTTCAATTCACAAAAATGAAAAAAATTACTAATGAGAAGTGGATACTTTGAAAAATGAGAACAAAATGAGGCATGGCACAACTACTTAATATTTTTAAGTATATTCAAGCTATGGAATTAATACCTTGTTACTAGATTTGGTAAGTATATTCAAGTTATGGAATTCATACCTTGTTACTAGATTTATATTCAAGTTATGGAATTCATACCTTGTTACTAGATTTGGCAGAAGTTAGATTTGGTTTCATTAATTTAACCATGGTTAGTGACCCTGCCAACAAATTGAACATGAAACACACTTGCCCCCATTACACTCCAATGCCCGTGACATAAATAGTAAGTAGGTATGCCATCTTTGTTGGCAGTCACTATCTGTAACTTGAAACTTTAGTCACTGGCGTAACAAAAAATTTCAATGAGTGCCTTGAAATTTGTAGACCTGTGTGTTTCTGTGCAAATTTGGTGGAAAAATACGTTAGCGTTTTTTCGTTCGAGCCAGAGTGATGTGAGGTTTTCATGCTGGAGCGCACAAATGGGTTAAATAATCCATTAAATACCACTTAAAATCCAATCTCATCCCACGTACATGCCATATCCAGCCAATGTGATTCATATCATATAATAAATGAACAAAATAATGCACCGAGAATAATAATGAAGGTGTCATATGTCCAACAAACATTATGCCATAACTTGTGAGGTCATGCATAGAAGAAAATAGAAAAGCTAAACAATATCCAACTCTCGGTTCTGAGTATGGTGGTCGACATGGCCTAGAGCACATATGCCTCAACAATTAAAGTTATTGGCATGTTGCTAAGCTTATCGATAATGCTACTTCCACATCATACAAACTTATTTTTCAATTGACGCTTGTTCATCATATATAGTCGTCATTGCGAAATAAGACCCAAGTCGAATGAACTAATCACAATGTAAAAAAAATAACTAAATATTTACCAAATAAATTTATTTATTTTATAATGTCAACCTTATAGATTCTTATTTAATTTTTCGTCAAATAAGTGATTAATAGACAATCAGCGAATGAATGAAATGTGTATATCACCTACCTCTAATAAGGATAATATTAAAAAATTCTAAATACTTGAAATATAAAAAAGAATGGTCTCATTCATCATTTAAGATGCTTCTATCCATATATGTTCCTTTTAACTCCTATGCAATTTATTATACCCGCCGCATGCATGGTATAATTATTTAGTTTTGCCTTTAACTTTGTATTAGTCTATCTTTGACCAAAATTTATGACGTTTATCTATAGTTTAACATTAGGAATTCAATTTTTGTTTATTTTGTATTATTATTTAAATTTATTTATTTGTAAGGTGATTGATTGAGGTCTTATTATGGGTTGTTTAGTAACTTCTATTTATATTGTTACTAAATTTTTGTTTTTAGTTTTATTCTTTTTTATGTAACTTTTTTTTTCCTTTCTATTATTTTCTACTTTATGAATTATAAATTTCCACAATATTTTCAATTTAAGGTGACTTATTATTATATTAGAACATATTTTAATAAATTTAATTATAGACAATTATATATATTAGTAAAATAAAACACACGCATATAAATAAATCTATATATATATTAATACAAATAATATTAGTTAATCATATTTCTTAGTGTTTAGTGATAACATTCAACAATACAATATTTTAATAGATGTTTTTATTTTTGTGATAAAATATGTCTTTATTACTTTTTTGTTTCATTAAACTATTATTAAACTAAAAAACAGTCACTAACTAGTATGTAACCTTGTTTATTTATTGGTTTTATTGTTATTTAAAAAAAAAAAACATCATTTGTTTAAAACAAATTCACATTAAATATTTTTTTTTATTGATTTTGAAAAGCAGTAGTCTATAACGCGACTTTTTGAAAGCCTTTCCGGCGGATTTTTCCGGTCAAAATCCGGCAGCAATTCATTGGAATCCCAAGTTTGATAGCTAGTTTCTGCACAATCAATGGCTCCCAGGGGTTTTTCAGGGCGCTGAATCCAAATATCCAGTTAAAAAACCATTTTAACTGCTAAAAATCAAGATTTAACCTCATTTCTTCCGCCGGATTCCGTCACCGGAATCTCCAAAAAGTCGCATTATAGACAACTCCTTTTGAAAAATATAATGTGCTTCACTAGATATTGCTTCACTAGTATATCGTCAAAGCATCCCATTTTTCATGAGTTTTAAATGTTTCTTTTATTAAATATGCTAAATACATGTATCACGGTTAAGTTTTCTTTTCTAAGCATGACCAAATAAAAAATGGCATTATGAATATACTTACCACAACCATCCAATTTTTCATTTCAGACGTTTTGTTAATGAATCTATTTGTCATGCTTACATGAATTAATTTTTATCAAAAGACAAACTATATATATTTACGAAAGTTTCACAGATTTTTAGAAGTCCTATGTTACGCGACAAATTATATGCCATTATTAATATACTTACGAAAGTTTCACACATTTTTAAAAGTCCTATGTTACGCGTTTTGAGTTTCACACGTCTTTTTAAAAACACTATGCCATGCTTACGCTTATCAATCATCAAATTTGGCTCCCTTCACTAATTTGAATTTTGTGCTTGTGTTTAAGCTCATCAAAGTTTACATGTAACAAGTTACATTATATCACACCAATCATATAATAATAGAAATACGATGACATTTTCTAATTAAAAAAGATAGATCAACAATGAGTATAGAAACATATGATCCTAATTTATGTCTAACCTAATGACAAACGACTATATAATGCATATACATATTTTTTTGAATGTAAGATGGAAAATTATAATATGAAAGCTAAGTTAAAAATTAATCATATTAAATAGGATACATTACATAATATGAGTATAGAAATATATATTCGTAATTTATGTTTAACCTAATGACTAAAGACAAACGACAATATAATGCACATATATCCATCTCTAAATCTAAGATGGAAAATTATAATGGGAAAGATGGGTTAAACCTTAATTATATTAAATAGGTACACTACATTATAATATTCTTTTGAGCTTATAAATTATTTGGTAAGCTGATTTTGAATTAAGTTTATTTTAATTATTCTAAGAATTTATTTTTATACTTGATTTGAGAAATTAACTTTGCCCCAATAAATTTGTTGATGTCTATATACAAAAGTTACCAACCATTGGAATATACGGGCAACCAATTACTACATCTGTTATTTTTTTAAGATACATTTTCTCATTCATGGTTTATCAACCATCTCACATCTTGAGATTTCATAATTCCCCCCTCCTTTAAACTATCATATGAGGTACACCTGCCACCCTTATGCCTATTCAAGCCTAGTCTATTCCGTAACTTGATTATGCATAAATTCATGTGTCACACTACAACATGTGTGCATGAATAATAAGTCTTACTACAAACCCACCTTAAGCTAGCATACAAGTACACCTGCTACCCTTCTTTCTATTCAAGTGGTTCATTTTAAAACTTTATCCTTCATCCTCTCTATGCATGAGAGGAATGACATCATGTGTGATCCGTAAGATGTCATGGATATTCCACTCGATAATTTATAGCAAGAGATCTGATAAATATATAGTTAAAATTTGAAATAAACACTATTATGGTTTGTTTCTCTTTAGATTTATGGATATGTAGATTATTGTTTATTGTATATGCATGCAAAATTAAAAGGAGTTGTCTATAATGCGACTTTTTAGAGATTCCGGTGACGGAATACGGCGGAAGAAATGAGGTTAAATCTTGATTTTTAGTAGTTAAAATGGTTTTTTAACTGTATATTTGGATTCAGCGCCCTGGAAAACCCCTGGGAGCCATTGATTGTGCAGAAACTAGCTATCAAACTTGGGATTCCAATGAATTGCTGCCGGATTTTGACCGGAAAAATCCGCCGGAAAGGCTTTCAAAAAGTCGCGTTATAGACTACTGCAAATTAAAATTTATTGAGAACATTGAAATAAAAAATCATGAAACCATATTTTGCACAAGAAATATCTTCGGAAACCCATTCAAGAGAAAAACCAATTGGAAGGTGAGGTTGCTCTGCTCTCTTTCTCTAAATAGAAAATGACTGTGAGTACAAAGAAGTAAGTATTGTGGTTTGTGAACTACTACAATGCACAAATTCTCTTTGTGTGCTCTCTCATTGTCCCTCCTGGCTACTTCGTACATCTATGGAGCAAGAACACTAAAAAATAATGGAACTCCTTTTCCTCCTACTCGCCCTATTATAAAAAAAACCCAATAGCCTACTTTTGTTTATGTTTGACTCCCTCAACTCTTAAATAGAGTTACAATATGGACTCTTCTAGAGTATTCTTCATCATAATCACATGGCTTATGGTGGTGAAAGCATGAAGGTAAACTTCTGAGTGACATAACTTTTGCATACAAACTTTGATTGAGGAGATTGTTGTGTTGTTGGAAAGGAATTTATGTGTAGAATATGAAAAAGGTGCAACAATAAAAAAACAAAGTTCTACCCCAAAAAAATTTCATTTTATGACTCAAAATGCTCAAGCAAGGTTTCAGACCCTAATTTGCCAAATTGGGTCTTGTTCGTAAAAAATGGTCTTGTGAGTTGTTTCCTCCACTTTTTTCCACTCTAAAAGAATCAGTATGGATGATAAAAAATATAATGATTCAATACAGATCAATTTTCTACCACACTACAACACGTATGTTTGAGTAACATACCTTACAAAAACCTTAGGGAATGCTTCCTACTTACGGCTAGGCTTTACAATTTGGATCGAATACTATATTTTGTTCATCCACTATTACAAATCTCCATAAAATAATGACTCCTTCAATAGGCCTTGAGATGATGGAATCCATCTTTTTTTTGTTCATGTAATTATCTGATCTATCTAAATCCATGTTGATCCATAATTTACCCATACTTCTTAACCTCAAGTCAACAATCGTCTATTGCATTCATCTCGCCTTGACCTAACCTTCCAACATCATTTGCACTCGATATATCCATGCAATATCTCATTGGACCAACACTCAAAATTGATCTTACACAAATCCATCCCAATAGCCACTAAGCCACTTTTCTCAACTTTATATTTCTTGACAACAACATTTCATTAGCCTCTAAATCTTGGGATTTAAGGTGCATTTGCAAAATATTTCTTGATGTACTCTCTCTTTGTTTTTTCCTTGAATGTAACCTTAGATCCACTTGATTCACCTATGTAGCCATAATGCCAACAAGTCTACTTTTGCACACTTCCTTCACTTAGCCACGTGAAATTCAACAATTGATATCAAATGCTCCTATTTAGTCATCTCTCATGATATTTCCTTCAATGGAATTTTCTTCATGTTCACCTAGGTCACTAAGATGACTCTACTACAAGTATATCTCATCATGCAACATTAGGCAACGAATAATTTTCTTCACACATATTTGTTATTGCAATATGTTTTCACTACAACCTTGATATCAATTATTAATAAAAACACAGAGAAAATAAAATATAATAGGCACCATAACGATATATTGTAACAAATACATATGAGACAAAATTTATGTTGTTCACCTAATATGGGATATGTACACTAATAAATGGCCATGCATTTTATTGCACCATTTTCAAACTTTTCAACATTTTTATAGTATCCTCCTCCCTTTTACTGTGCCCTCGCAATGACCCAAAAGAAACTGACAATGAATTCATCATGCCTTTAGATTAGCTACATAACATATGAATACTATGGAAAAAATCACGGGTTACCAAGACTTCAATCCCATAAACCATTAATGGTAAATTGACTCTATGACCTCATCAAGTCTACTCTAACTACCCTAACAATTATCATAATATATGTCTAACATAATGTCAAAAAACTATATAATACAAATACATCTTTTTGGAATCCAAGAGCTTACAATCAATTGAAAATTATAATATAAAAGATAGATTAAGCATTAAGTGTATTGGTTGAAAACAACATATATTTCTCATAAATTTTTGTAATAAATATTTTCTACCTTGTTGTATAATATTGTCTTTTTCATATATTTTGTAATAAACCTTTTTCTACCTTATTGTATAGTATTATGTTTTGAATAAATCATTTTCTACCTTATTATATAGTATTATGTTTTGAATAAATCTTTTTCTACCTTATTATATAGTATTATGTTTTGAATATATATATTACTTGTGAATATTTTTTAAATTCTATTCCATTAAAAGACAACTTAAGTGGGGATGCCATAACGCAGCTTAGTCTAGTCTAGGATTCACCATTTGGGGACAAAAATAAGAGATTATTAATAAGTATGATATTAAAAGTATTATTACTTCAAAAGTTAAGGAGAAATTGTAGGGCAATAAAGAGTTAAAGGGGAAAAGAAAATTCAGATATTATAAGGAGGTGATCAACCCCAATCTAGAAATAAAGAATATATCTCTATCTTGTATAATGTTAAGAAGAAAGTGAATATTTGCTAAAATAATAACAAATTCTCATGACCTTCCTAATGAAACTGGGTGTTGGTCAATTCCCAAAGCACCATTTCATGAAAGAGTTTGTCACCTTTGTGACACTAAAAAGATCGAAGATGAAAAACACTTTCTCATAAACTATCCATCTTATATTCACATTCATTCTAATTTTCAAAATATGTCACACTACAAACACTCTTGACCTTATGATGATCTTAAAATGCTTCTTTCAATTCTTTTTAAAAATACAAATAAAATGCTAATAATTCATAAATTCTTATATTTTTAAAATTCACTAAACTATATTAATATTATTAGACATTAATCATCATACACTTTTACTTCATCCGGATTGTTTACACCGTTAATAAATTAAAAATATGATAATGTAAACCGAGTATAACCTGTACGTTCTATAAATACAATTAAAATTTATAATCACAATCCTTTTTTCTTGATGTGCCCGCAACTTTTAGGCCTCTCAATACTATTCGTGGCTCCCTCAGGTCTGTAAAAGATCCTATTGACCCTAAAGACATGAAGGACGTCTATGTCATTCCTTGTTCCTGTGGGACAAGTGAGACGGGTCGCTCTATCAATCAAAGGATTAGTGAGCATGCGGCTGACTTAAGGCATGGGAGGGCCATGTCCTCAGCCCTTGCTGAACATGCCGAGAAGACTAAACATCATGTCTGTATTGAAGAGGCTCAAGTCATTGCTAAAGTTGCGCAGTTTCACCATCGTAAATTTAGAGAGGCCCTAGAGATTGAGAAAAGGCCGCAAAATCTTAATAGGGATGATGGCTGGAAGATTAGCAGTTGCTTGGTCCCAACCCTGTCTTCCTAGCCTCCTCATTCCCTCATCTCTAAGGTCTCAGGGTTTCCTTTTCCCTCCCCTTAGAGGTAAATTTCTGTGGTTGGTCCTTTTTCCTTTGTTTATTATAATTTTTAATATATATTTAGCTTTTAAATATATTTTATATATTCAACTTTTAAACTTAACAACCTAATAGTATATTGGAATTAGTTTATTTTAATCCCTTCTATTATCTTAATTACCTAATATTATTCGTTTTATTAATAGCTATTAATAAGATATTTAATAAATAAATTTGAACCATTAAATTATTAATATATTTACCTAATTACAATTATTTTTTAACTGTTATTATATGGGTACATTTAAACTTAAATATTATAATTGGAATAATAATATTTAAGGAATAATT
>APFE030858331.1:64108-85459 GCA_000404065.3 Pinus taeda
ATATAAACAATTAATAAATCATTATGATATAGTCTAAATAAATTATCTTTTTAAGCTAGACTCTAAGATTATTTTAATTCATCCTAATGAACCTAATATTATAACTATAATATATATATATATACAAATATATAGTGATTAATAAACAATTAAAGTAAAGAATTATCTTTATAGCTTTTAATTTACCTAAATAAAAAAATAAATATAATAATAAATAATTATTAAATAAATATATATACAGAACCAATAATATTATTCTGATAACTAATATTGGACTTATATTATAATAACTATATATAATATAATATATAATATATTATATATATTTATAATATTATTAAATAAACAATTATATTTAATTAATAAAACTATTTAAATAAACAAATTGAATTACTTAACCAGTAGTAGTATTTTATTTATATTTTTTTACCTAATTTTTATCTAATTTAACTTATTTCTGGGAATAATAATAATAAAAATATAGCAAGAATATTAAATTATTTGACTGGGGTCAAAAGGTCAGAATTAGCCATTATCATTCTAGTCGTTAGAGTCTCTACCCAAACTATTTAACATGCTAAGCTGGATCGGTTCTTCAACTTGTCTTGATGATGAACCACACTGGTTGGTTCGAAACGCGTCAACAAATGATTATTTATGTGATTTCACCGAAAATTCTCTAAACAATGTTATGGATCACAGAAGTCTAAATTCCTTAATTATTTCTATGTAGTTAAAAAAAAAAATCATAAGTTTTGTGACGAAAGATCGCTGACACATTTGCATGAATATTTTAAAGATTTTAGTTTTAATTATTTATAATATAAAATTGTGGGTTTTGCATGTTTTTATGAAATATATTTAGATATTTCAAATTTTTTTTATAATAATTTATGGTAGTTTTTTATTCTTTGAAGCTTTAAGGATAACTAAGTTAGTTGAGTTCTTGTTATTCAGTATTTTGTCAATTGGAAGGTTATAGGGTCAAATCTCCTCACTGTCCTTGGGGTTAGGCCTTGCTAGCTTGGTCGACAGGTAAATCCCTTCAGATTGATCTATATAGATTTTGTCGTGGATGTAGCGGGCACTTAGTCTCTTTGAACCACCCCACCTTAAAAAAAATAGTTTTTTATTCTTTACTTGGATTATACTTTATTCTTATTTCATAGAAAAAATAATAATCACTTTTTATTTGATCATTTCATTTGATTTAATTGTTTAATACAAGTTTAGATCCATTATAATTTTGGATAATCTAGTGATAAAACGAATCAAAACTCTCCAGGTGCAATCTGCATTTTTTCGTGGATGTAGCGGCCACTTAGTGTCTTTAAACTACCCCACCTTAAAAAAATAGTTTTTTATTCTTTATTTGGGTTACAATTTTTTCTTATTTCGTAAACAAAATTTAATAATCACTTTTTATTTGACCATTTCGTTTGATTTACTTGTTTTAATACAATTTTAGATCCATTTTGATTCTCAATAATCTAGTGTTGAAAGGGATCAAAACTCTCTAGATGCAACTTCTTTTTTAAGGGCAGAGCCTGAAGAAAGTTTTCCAGCATGACAATTTGTCTCTCTAAAACTTAATAAATAATAAATAAATTTAAATTGATTAACGTTAATAATTAATCACATACATTAATAGTTTTTTATATAATTTGATTTTTTTAATTTAATAATTATAATTATTAATTATTTGTTTTTATTTTTATTTTTATATAATTTAGTTGAGTTTAAAAGGTTTAAATAACCTAACACACAATATTTTTTTCATACAACTTAATAAAATATATGGTTAAAAACATTTTATTCAAAATTCAATAAATATATGATATATACAATCGTGTTTCATTGTTTCAGGGTTGTTTTCATTTATTTTTAAAAATTTCAATTTTATTAATAAATCATTTTAAAAATTACAAAAATTAAGAATTATTATTTATTCATAATTTATCATTTGGAAGTCAAATTTAATATATATATATATAATATATATATATATATTAATTATATATATATAAAAACTTTATATTAGTATATATTTCGAAGAATAATGTTATGCATGGGTTTTCAAAATGATCGGTAACTTGCCAGAAAACAATACATAAAAACAACCACCCAACTGTTAAAAATTTGTAATATTTACAAACGATTATTTATAGATAGTACCTATGGATATCTTGTTTGGTTAGAAATCGACCATATCAAATATATTATCTTTGTTGTTATAGAAAAATAATTAAAAGTATAATAATAAGGTATAGAGTTTGAGAACTGTTTATGTAATAGGAAATCGAATTTGAAAATAACAAAAAGAGTAAACAGACTCCTTGATTTCAATATTAGAAGAGCAAAAAGATTATTAAAAATATATAGATCTATCCACCGTAATGGGTTGAACTTCATCAGTTGTTTTATTCACCTCTCTTTGATCATCACATACTTTGAAAGTGCATTAATCATGTTAAATAAAAATGTGAGTTGTTAATATTTCGATAATTTTATCAAAAATCAAATCTTGATGTTATTATCATACTAAATTAATTTAATTTTGATTAAATAAATTAAAGTGTATTTAAATTTTTAACAATTTTATTTTTTATTTTTATGTTATTCCTCCCAAAAACTGGTCCATAATGAAATTATTTCACTATAATAAATTTCTTTCTTTTTTTTTTATTTTATCTTTCCTACTATAATAAAAGTATGAATAATTATATTAAAAATCTCAATGTGTATTATGTCACTAATATGATTGTCTAATAACTAAGAGAAATAAATTTATTTTATTTTAGATTATTAAATATTTAAGTGAGATTAAAATTTTTAGTTATATATATCTATTATATATTATATATATATATATATATATATAATAATGTTATTAGAGGTTATAATTGTTTCATTTTTATCTACATATTAATTTAATTTTATTTATTTTTTCTTAATTTTTATTTTATTTTAGAAAATTATATGTCAATCTATATTAAGTAAAACTAAATTTACACATTCTTAAATTGTTATAATATAATAATTTAATATTGATTTGAATAAAACATATATATATATATATTATAATATATATATTAATATATATATCATAAAATTTACACTCATTTTTTAATTCAGTAATTGTTTTTTTATTTGTAAGAAATTAGTGTTAATTCCAACTTCACACGTAAAAAATTACATGTTTCCCTCATACTAAACTATAAAATGTATCTCCATATGCAATAAAATTAATGTTATATTACAATATAGAGATCATAGAATACATACAATTTCTTATAATTACATAAATACAAATTTTTTTTAATTGCATATTGAAGAGCACTACAAATATCTCCATACACTTGTGCACTTTTAGAAATAGCAACAAGAAATTCCAATGTAATTTGTCCTTGAATTAAATTGTGAATTAAATCGAAGTTCTATTCTCATAGCAACTTGTAATAGTTGATTAAGTTAAATTGACTTAATTGACTTAGGAAATTTGAGTTGGAAGTCTATCTAGAGTCATGTAGAGTGAACCCTAAATTTTAGGGGCCCAAGTTCAGTTCTTTTGAGTTGTAATTAGATAACTCGGTCTAAATGAGTTATAGTTAGTTAAACTAGTTCTAACTATTGGAGGAACTAGTAGGAGTCTAGTAGTGGGGAAGTGCATGAGTGCATGCTTAGTACCACACTAGTTAGCTAAAGGTTCACTCATAAATAACTCATGCATGTCAGTTCAGAGGAAGACCCAGTTGAGATTAGTGTTCATCGACAATGTACTATCAATTTTATAATTTTCTGAGTTGTACAGATAGTGCATGTAATCAGTTGATGGCATATGGATGGATTGCACAGTTATGGAGAGTGGATTTCCCAATTAAATACAGGCTAATTCTCTCACTAATTGCGCAAAGAAGTAGGGGCCTGGAAGGCAGCGAAATGGGCAAAGTGTTGGTTTGAGATGGCTTGTGAAGTAGAGAGATAGATTGTACTAGTGCAGGAATTGTTCAGATTGAACACACATTGTATTTTCTTCTCAGATATTCTGTTTAATGCAATATACATAGTTAGGTTTTTGAGCAATTTCTTTCCCTAGAGGAATATTGTGTTATGAGCGATTGATATTCTTCCTTCTCTTCTTATTGTTTTCATCAATCAATTTTGGTTTCCGCTGAAGAGTAGAGTAGAATCTTGTCTTGTGTTTTATCATATCACATAAGTTTTTGAATCTACAAGTAAAAATATACTTGGTATCAAAGATGACGAAAATATAGAAGAGGAGAATGCGAGCTTGTTGTGCAGGTGAAATTGAATTTGCAAGTTCATACTTCAAAGTCAACAATATGTCATTCTACGACATGAGACCTGAGTATGTCCTAGAGGGCAGCTCGAATTACATAGCTTGGAAGGATAGGATGGAGGCAGTGCTGGAAGATAATGGCCTCAAGGAATTCTTATATCATGACATTCGTAATCCTCCAAAATCTGATGCTAAAGATCCGGTTAAATGGATAAAGCGTTTTGCAAAAGCAAGAAGGATTATCCTGGAAGTTGTTCAAGATCACATTTTCTCGAGTCTCCATGGTAAGGACATCATACATAATGTGGAAGGCATTAATGGACTTGTTTCAGAAAGGCAATAACTGTAGGAAGTTGGCACTAAAGGAAAAACTTAGAAAGATCAAGATGGAGAAGGGTGACTCAATTCTGAAGTACTAGATCAAGTTCACCCATTTTTGCGATGAGCTTAGAAGTGTTGGGATTACTGTTGTTGAAGACGATATGGTGAGCCTGGCTCTTCTACGATTTCGCATGAGCTGGCACAATTACCAGGACTCAGTTAATGGGAGGGAGAAGATACTAGAGTGGGAGCGGTTGTGGTTTGAATTGGTACAAGAAGAGATTCAAGGGAACCCCAGAGATAGATCCTCATCAAAGGCTAACAATGAGGAGAATTGTGCCTTAGCAGACAGGGTAAAGAAAGGGAAGGGGAATTCATCCCATTCCAAATCAGATTCTTGTCAGGGCAGAAGGAACAAGGACATGTCAAAAGTCAAGTGATTTTACTGTCACGAGCTGGGACATTTTTTCCACAAAGTGTCCACTCAAGAAGGCTGGTAAGAAGCCCTTAGGAGGAGCGGCAAGTGAGGCTCTTATGTCACAATTCGAATTGGACTTTACCCTCATTGCTTTTAGGGTGTCAACAATAATGGGTATTGTATGGTACCTGGATAGTGGAGCTTCTTTCCATGTGACTAGTAACGAGGAACTCTTTAGTAACTTGGAGGAGAAGGATCTCCAGATGAAAATCGAGATGGGTGATGACGGGAGGTATAGCACGGTACAGTCACCTTTTAGAGGGATTTGGGTTCTCCCCTCACTTTGCGAGATGTTATGTATGTTCCTGGTTTGAAGAAGACTTGGTATTTGTTGCCATGTTGGAGGATAGATGCTATGATGTGATATTTAGTAAGGGAAAGGCGTTCCTTTGTCACATAGTCACTGGACAGGTGAAGAGGATAGGGGTTTGAGTGAAGAATCTCTACAAGTTGGAGGTAGAAGATTTTTCTACCTTAAGAACGAAAGTAGAGAAGGTGTAGAGCTGAGACATTGGTGAGTTGTGGCACAAGAGGTTGAGTGACTTGCACCATGGCGATTTGAAGATCATGAAGAAATTTTTTGAAGGTATTCCCAAGGGTACACTAGAGCAGGTTGACACATACAAAGGGTGTACATTGGAAAAGTACACCAAAGATTCCTTTCATGACAAAGACAGCTGAGCACAGGCGATCCTCAATCGAGTTCACTTAGATGTGTGTGGACTGTTCTCGACAACATCCATGGCCAAGCACATGTATTATGTTATATTTGTTGATGCTTTTTCTCATAAGTGTTGGATCTTATTCATGCAGAAGAAATATTAGAATTTTGAAAAGTTTTATGAATTTAAAGCACTGGTTGAGAAAGATACTGGCGGGAAATTTAAAGCTCTAAAGAGTGATAACGTTGGACAGTATGAGTCAAACGGGTTCAAAAAATTTTGTGCAACAGAAGGAATTTGATGGGAGTTTATAGCACGTCATAACCCACAACATAATGGGGTGGATGAAAGGAAAAATAGAAGCAGTATAGGAACGACACGGGCGATGTTGCATGATCAAGGCCTAACACTATACTTGTGGGCTAAGGCATGCGACACAACTGTTTTTTTCATAACATAAGCCCTCATCGAATTCTTGGGATGAGTACACTTGAAGAGGTGTTTTCAGGGAAGAAACTAGATGTGGGTCACTTGAGGATTTTTAATTCATCAGTTTACTTCCATTTAACCAAAGATGCATAGGAGAAGCTTGAGCCAGCTGCAAAAAAGTGGATATTTGTTGGGTACACTAATACACCTCACAACTATTGGGTGTACTTACCAACCAACAAGATGAGACTGGTTCATAGAGATGTAAATTTCAATGAAGAGAAGGCCATGAGATGTTCCATTGAGAGGGATAATCGACTACATGCAATTGAGGAGCTTCTAGCTCCTAAATAGGAACCTTAGGATGATGTGGAGCAACCACATGCAAAGGATTAGGGAGTGGAGACACCCACTCATGCAGAGTCTTCTAGAGATGGGAGAAAGTGTAGGAGAGAGGATGACAGGTTATTGCATGATGCTAGAGAGAATGTGGGAGCACCCACATCACAACATAGACAGAGGAGGTCACTGGAGAGGTACATTGGCTACATGGCTCTGATGAGAGGATGTGTAGAGACAGAGCCATCCTGTTTTGAGGAAGTAGTGCAACAACCAGTTTGGGTTGATGCCTGGTTGAGGAGTATGACTCCACTGTCAAGAATAGAGTTTAGGATGTGGTCCCAAGATAGGCAGACAAGTAAGTGGCGAGTTCCCGATGGCTTTACAATGTAAAGTAAGCACTAGATGGTAGTGTGGACAAACACAAGACCAAGTTTTTGGCCCAAGGTTTCTCTCTGGTGGAGGGAATTGATTATGATTATACTTTTTCTCCTATTGCAAGGTAATCATCAATCAAATTCATTCTAGCACTGTCAGCGTAGATGGGATGGAAGATACATTGGATGGATGTAAAGACAACATTTCCCAATGGCATGACTGAGAAAGAGGTGTATATTGAGCAACCTAAAGGATTTGAGACCTTCAACAGAGAGTTGCATGTGTGTTGACTCAAGAGAGAATTGTATGGGATGAGGCAAGCACCCTGTGCTTGGTACACCAGGATCGATAGCCATTTCATTGGGTTGGGCTTCACCAAAACTAAAGCAGAAGTGAACCTTTACCATATTGTGGTCAAAGGCAAATTGTTGATTATTGTTTTATATGTCGATGATTTGATTCTAACAGTGATAATAAGATGGTTAAGTCTTGTAAAGAGGATATTGCAAGATACTTCAAAATGAAGGACTTGGGGCTCACACACTAATTTTTGTGTATGGAAGTATGGCAATGTGATGAGGAACATTTTGTCTCTCAGGGAAAGTATTCCAATGAGATAATAAAAATGTTTCACATGGAGAGCAGTGAACCCATGGAGACTCCTCTAGAAGGTAACTAGAGGAAGGAGGATGCTACTTCTGGTGAAGTAGTGGAATCTGCTATTGACAGGAAGTTTGTGGGTTAACTCATGTATTTGGTGAACACACGATTGGACATGTATTATGCAGTTAACCAACTCTGTCATGCAATGGTTAAGAAAACCAAGTTGTATTGGAAGGCATCCAAACATGTGTTTAGATACCTCAGAGGCATTGCTTAGAATTTTTTATGGTACATACGGACAAAGTGAGTGAAGACTCAAGACTTCATTGATGTAGATTGGGAAGGGAGTCCATCCGACAGGAAGAGAACATCAGGTGTGATCTTCAGTATTGGGTCAGCAATTTTTTCTTGCTACAACATGAAATAGAGATCAGTTGCACTTAGTTTAGTAGAAAAAGAGGACATGGCTACTAGTCAAGAAGCTTGTGAGGCTATTTGGATGAGGAATATTCTTGTTGGTTTGTTTGGTCAATAGATAGATTCTACTATGATTTAATTTGATAAGAATAGGTTTATCAAACTCTCTGAAAATACATTTTTTCATGATTGGTCGAAGAATATTGATATCCGGTATCATCATCTCTGATATTGTGTGTAGAGGAGAATTATATTGTTGGAGTACATTCCCACAGAGGAGCACGATGCAAATATTTTGATAAAGGCATTGTCAAGATGCAAATTTGAGTTCCACAAAGGTAGGATTGGGGTAGAAGATAATCCCTTTCTTGTTGAGAGGGAGTTTTAAAAATAGCAACAAGAAATTTCAATTTAATTTTTCCTTGAATTACATTGTGAATTAAATCGAAATTCTATTCTCATAACAACTTGTAATAGTTAATTAAGTTTAATTGACTTAATTGACTTAGGAAATTGGAGCTGGAAGTCTACCTAGAGTCATGTAGAGTGATCCCTAAATTTTAGGGGCCAAGGTTCAATTCTTTTGAGTTGTAATTAGATAACTCAGTCTAACTGAGTTATAGTCAGTTAAACTAGTTCTAACTGTTGTAGGAACTAGGAGGATTTTAGTAGTGGGTAAGTGCACCAGTGAATCCTGAGTACCACACCAGTTAACTAAAGATTCACTCATAAATGACTCATGCATGTCAATTCAGAGGAAGACCAGTTGAGATTAGAATTTAGGGACAATGTACTATCAATTGTATGATTTTCTGAGTTGTACAAATGGTGCATGCAATCAGTTGAAGGCCTATCGATGGATTGCATAGTTATGGAGAGTGGATTTCCCAACTAAATACAGGATAATTATCTCATGAATTGCACAAGGAAGTAGGGGCTTGGGAGGAAGAACAATTGGCTAAGTGTTGGCTTGAGCTGACTTGCGAAGCAAAGAGATAGATTGTACTAGTGCAGGAATTGTTTGGGTTAAACAAGCATTGTATTTTGTTCTCAGATATTTTGGTTAATGCAATATAGATAGTCAGGGTTTTGAGTAGTTTCTTTCCCCAAAAACATAGTGTGTTATGTGCGATTGATATTCTTCCCTTTCTTCTTATTGTTTTCATTGATCAATTTTTGTTTCCACTAAGGAGTATAGTAGATTCTGGTCTTGTGTTTTACCATATCACATAAGTTGTTGAATCTACAATTAAAAATCTACACACACAATACTTAGTTAAGAGCAATTTGTAGAGATTTCAAAAATGTTATCAATAAGAACATTAAAATATAAAAATACATTTTAATATATATTGAAATTAACCTTAAAATTATGAATATATTAAGAAGCAAAATTTTCAATTTATTAAAAAACGAGGAAGATCACTCATATAATGGAATTAATTATAGGGGTCTAACATTAAATATATTTTACCTTGTATTTTAATATAAATTTTATTTTATTAAATTTAGATAAGTTAGTTAGGGTTTAGATTACAAATTTGCTAATTTTGATTTTTAAAAATATTAATATTAGTGTTTTTAAAGTGTAAAATTGTGTAAAAAATTAGGTTTTGAAATTGGTAATTTGATATTCAATTGGTGTGATTTTTATTCCAAAAGTGTGAATTCCAAATAATTCTAAATTCAAAAATGCAAATTTTCAACTTTGTGTGATTTTCAATTCCAATATATATATATAATATATATATAAACAAAACCTAATATTATTATGTAGTTGACAATATATTAATTTTGTATCTTCGTGCATAATATCACTATGACACCTACTATTAAAAATATCAAAATTGAATAGATGTAATAAAATGAAACCTAGCGATAATAATCATTATATTCTAGATTTTTGTTTTTTAATAACTATTTATAGTAATGTCACTCAAATACTGTCACAGTCATTAATAAGGGTGGAAAATGTAGTGTGACGGGTGTTATCTCTATTCTTGAAGGAAATAAAGAAACTTTTTACACGGAGAATTAACAAAACTTCCAACAATGAAGATGAGTATTTGGATCTTTACTTAAGAATCAAGATAATGAAAAATACATTGAAAAGATTATAGTGGTTGGAGATTTGATTATAGTCAAATTCTACTTTGTTTTCAAATCTCTTTCTAAATAACCTCATCTTAATAAACTAATGTGTCACAATTAAAAATTATTGGAAGGCATAAATGAAGTAAATAAATTTTATGCTCTCATATGATCTAGGTGGAAATTTGTGGCCACTAACCTCTTCCACTATCTTAATGTTGCTCTATTTTCTTGGTGGTTGTTATATTTTGTTGGGGTCACATACTTTGGCGCCCATTTTGAGGAACTAAACAATGGTTTTTAGCAAAATGTGAGACTAAGGATTTCCATGGAATCCCTTGGCCCAATACAAAATTTGTAATCCTCATATAGCTCTTTCCAATAGGCTATTTCATGCCCTAAATAAACATTCTATGCAAATGTTATTCCCCTAAGAAGTTGAAATACCAACTAACCACCTTGAGGCTCACAAACATTTTGGCATTATATCTTCTAGGGTTATGGTTTTGTACCTCTAGGGTTCTTTATTTATGTTAAAATTCCATTTTTTCACTCTCTTGTAACAACTTTTTGCAAATTCCTATAACCATCATCTCTCTCCCTTCATAGATATCTACCATCAATCTAGGTAATTTGTGTTCTATAATATTATGTTATTTTTTTTATCAATAGAATTTGGGTTCTCTTACTATGTTTTCTACTATATTTCTACGTTTATGTGTGCTCCATTTCATTTCCTTACTTTCATTTAATTCCTTGTACAACCCAAGTTAGTGGTATCAGAACAATTTTCTGCACGATGTTTCTCATTGCATGTCCCTGATAAGGTCAGGTTACAGAGAATTGGGTCTCAAGTTATTTTTGCTTGGGAATAATTAATATGCCAATCCTAAGTGAGCTCTCATGGTGGAAGAAAAGAGATATGATAAAGGAAGATATCCTATCAATTTTTTGCTTGAAGAAGCATTTGTGCAATCAAGGACTGAGATGATGGAAAATTTTTCCCAAATCCTTTGATGACTATCAATAGTGGTGAAGGAACCTACAACAAGTGGAAAATTCGAAGGTGAAACATATTTCAAGTTATAATTTCATATTGCTTTATTTGAAAGACAAATCACTACAGATGCTTTAGATAAATTGTTAAATATGTTAAAGGGATATTCTATTCAAATAAATTCAACAATGAGAAGACCACCTTTTCACTCCTCAAAGCCCTTCCCCATGTAAAAGATTGGCAAGAAAGTGTCTCAGAGAGACACAATAAATACACACACACACACACACACACACACACACACAGATATATATATATATGTGTGTGTGTGTGTGTGTGTGTGTGTGTGTGTGTGTGTGTGTGTATGTATATGCTTATATATGCTCATGATATTTAATGCAATATCCACTTGGGATAATTTTTTTGATGACCTTAAGGAGGTATTATACCTTGTAGGGAATTATGATGATCGGAACACCATACAATTTTTTTTTTTGATAATAGAGATACTGGAAAAGGTTGGGTTACACCAATATTTTCCATATCTAATGCTCAAATATAGGTATCAGAGACACTAAGTGGAACCTAATTTTGAAATAATGTAGTGGCCTACATATTCACCTCCAAATGAAGATGGATTTCATGGGCATCTAATCACTAGGAGATGTACTTATCGATATGTTGTCAAACTTGAGTATAAATTTAAGGAGAGGAATGAGACGGATTTCAAGTATGCATATCCACCACAAGAGAATCCTAGAAAAGGGAGCCCTAAATCACATAACACACAAGAAAATAAGGAGAGTGAAACTCAAGACAACCAACCCAAGTTGTAGGAAAATAAAGGTAGTGGGAAGTCAAAGGACATTGGAAAGTGTTGTGAACTCTTCAAAATCCCTTGTTATGACTCTCACAAATGTTTCTGAAAACAATTAGTGTTGGATGAACTTAAAGAAAAAGAAGAATACATTAGATTCGATTCCAGTTCAAAACACAAAAAAGGAAATTTCACCATTGATGTAAAACCAAACACTACCATCACAACCAAAAATATCCAACAAGAAGAGTTATAGGAGCGTGAGGAGGGGAAATGCCTCTTCCATTCATAAATGAGGGCAGAGAGAACCCAATTACATTTCATTGTTAATAGTGGGAGTCAAAATAACCTAATATTATTTGAGGTCATCAAGGAATTGAACCTACTAACATTTCCCCACACCAACCATACACCATTAGGTTGGTTGTTCTAGGGACGAGACATCCATGTCATATAGCAATGTTGTTTTCCCTATGGCATCAAGCCCTTCAGAGATGAGGTACTATGTGATCCCTCCCCACTAATTTTTTTTGATGTTTTTTAGGAGAACCTTATATGTGGAAACATCATACTATTTATGAGTTCTATCCATGCACTTTCTTTTTTACTCAAGGGGGGAAACTCTATGAGGTACAAGAGGTAGTTTAGACTATTGCAATTTCATTTATCTCGCCAAAATTGTGCTGAAAGGTAATCTCTTAGACTAAAAAGTTTTTTCTCCTTAAATTTTAGTTAGAAGGTGAAAGGAAGGTTAGTACAACAACAAAAATCCTAAGCACAAGGGCTCTCTATAGAATAGAATGAGGTGGGTAAGATTTGTAAAAGCATACATAGATATCTTTGCTTCGCTTGTGGGGTAGCTCTACAATTCTAAGTAAAACACTCAATTGACTTCATACCTAGTCCTCCTTCACCTAATGTCCCAATATGTAGATACTTTCTATTGGATAATGAGGAAATAAAATGTCAAATTCCTGAGCTCATCCAAAAGGGTCACATTTGACCAAGCTCCTCACCTTTCATGAGCCTAATTATGTTAGTGTAGAAGAAGGATGTGACATGGAGACTATATATTGATTATATATACTCGAACAAAACTATTATAAATGATATATATCTAGTTCCCTAGATTTATGATATTATTGATTATATTAAGGGTTAAAAGTTCTTTATTAATATTGATTTTATTTTTGGATACCCTCAGGTTCCATTGAGAAAATCGATGTATGAAATATGACCTCCAAATATAAAAAAAAGGCATTTTTGAGGGGCTGGTCATGCCCTTTGGCTTCACTAATGCTCCAACAATGTTCACGAGGATGTTGGAAGATATCTTTTGTCTGTTCACAAAATATTTTGTATTTGTAAATTTGGATAGCATTCTCATATTTAGAAAAAATAGGGAAGACAATTGTATCACATTCAGCAGGTCCTAAGCACCCTATAACAACACAAGTTGCACGCCAAGCTAGAAAAGTGCTCTTTTGGCGTGTGTCCAATTTAGTAGTCAGAATACATCATGGATAAATATGGGGTACATTTGGACTAAGAAAAGATACAAGTCATGCAAGATTTGTTAGCCCCAATGAACCTAATAGAGCATTACAACTTCATGGGCCTCACTAACTTCTATCAAAGGTTCATGTTTGGGTTCTCTCATATTTCTTAGCCCTTAATTCAAGAGAACAAGGTGGAACTAAAGCAAGGATTTATTAGTTTGAATCAAAATATAAATCATTTGAGGATCTTAAACACCACCCTTTCTCTCCACCAATCCCCAACCTAGTAAGCCTACAAAAATCATTTGAGATTGATATATATTCCTCTACCTATGCTATTAGTGCAATCCTCACTTAGAAAGGACATTTGATGGCCTATCATAATGAAATTATCTCTAATATTATACAAAGATACCCAATTATGAGAAGGAAATGTAATCCATCATGTAGGCATGCTCAAAATAGATGCATTATATTCTGGGGAAGGAGATGATCATCTACAATGATTACAAGTCTCTACAATTTATGCATACACAAGGAAATTTACAAAATTAATACCACTAGAAATGGTCCACATACCTACAACAATTCCACTTCAACATCAATTAAAATAATGTAAACACCATCCATGTTGTAGACTATCTTATTTTTTATGGTGTTGGACCCACCAAAATTCAGGGGATCTCCCCGATATGAAGTCCCAACTAGACCTCAAATGGTTTGGAGTAGGAGTCCCAACACTGGGTGGTAGTTTAATTCCTTGACCACGGTAGCACACAGAGGTAAGTAAGATAACTTTGGGTGAGAGGAAGTGTGTGACCTTGCAGAGAGTCAAGTGCGATTCATGAAGGTTTTGACTATGCAACTTGAAAGGAACACACAAGAAGAATGACATCACAAGATAAAATGTGGAATAGTCCAAAAATTAAAGTGATGGGTTAATCCAAAAACACACATCCAACAAGATTTGTACAATTGCATACAACATAGTTCATAAGAAAATGTGTAAGTCAAAGAACATACATTGCTAAAGAAAATAGAATAGTCCAACTACAATAACAACATATGCATGAAACCTTGTTGGCTATGTTATTATTATCATAGGTGAAAGTTCCATCCATACATACACCATTAATGACCACTAGTCCCAATATTATAACATTATAGTCAAGGACACCTACTCCTCCAAAGAATTATATTCTCTCTACACTATGGAGAAGCCAAGGCTTGTTACAATACTCCTAAGCCTAGCCAAAAGCTTGGCTCCCGAAACCTGTTCTATGAGTTGTGAGGTTCTATTTATAGCAAAGGGTGGTGTTGACGATGCTGGATCTGCCAACATATCAAGGGGATCTCCCCGATAAGAAGTCCCAATTAGACCTCAAACCGTTTGGTGTAGGAGTCTCATCAGTGGGTTGTAAGGTAATGCCTTGATCGTGATGTCGCACAGAGGCAAGTAAGATAACTCCAAGAAACAACCACAGAAGCTTAAAATCTAACATAAGATAACTCTGTCAATAGCAAGGGTGTGACCGCTACAGTGAGTCAAGGAAGGTGAATGAGAGGTTCTAGCACATGGGGGGTTGAGATGAGTGCGCCCCTTAGAAACCTGTAACAGTACTCAGCTGAGAAGGGAACACATGAGCAAAGATGCATCACAAGATGGAAAGAAGATCAATCGGCAATCCAAAGTGATGGTTAAACCAACAACACATCTGCAACAAGATTCATATAATTACATACGAAGCAGTTCATACAAAAATACATAAGTTAAACAACATACATTGCTAAGCAACCAGAGTAGTCCAACTACAATAATAACATATGCATGAAAGTGTGATGGATATTATTATATAAAGAAGTGTAAGTCCCAATCATACAATACATCCATGTAAACTTACTAGCCCCAATAGTCAAATGTTACAACCACATCCACCTATTCCTCGAAAGAGATGAACTAGCTTCGTGCAGTGGAGAATCCACGACGTGTTACAATACTATCCAAGCTTTCTCGAAGATAGTCTTATCAGAAGCTTGGATGACCAAAAGCCTATACAATGAGTTATGAGGGACTATTTATAGCAAAGGGTGGGGTGGTCCTTGACATTCCCCTTTGTGACTGTTCAACTAACCTCATGACTCTTCACCTACTCTATGACTGTTACATCCACTATTGACACTTGACTTACACTTGACATGACCCAACATTACAATGCACATTTACCCATGTGAACACAATGGCTTGAGCAGGCCAAACTAGACATGACTCTGACTTAGAAAACTATAGAATTCCAACTACTCAACATCCTCATGCTAATCAATACTAACATATTCATGCCAAGCTCTGTAGTCTCTGATAGTGTCCATGTGTTCTGTGGTGAAATATGCCTGAAACTTGACCTTCACCTCAATAGCATCCGGCTACACTACTTGGGCTCCTATCTCCAACTCATCTGAAAGCATGTGCATCATTTTCTTCAATGTGGCTAGACCAACAACATACTTGTGCATGATGTTTGCACTAATAGGAAAGTCTAGGATAGTGGCGATGTGCATCAACTCATCGAAGTACGAGTCAATCTCTAGTTAGATCTGCTTCTTGGTCTTCGCATTGGTGAGAGTCCCAAGTGATGGGACCACATGTGTGCACACCACAACATCCATGCTCTTGAATAATCATGCATCGGAAGATTGTATGCTAGTGATGAGTTGCGGGAGTCCTCATAGTTCTGGATCTGATTCTGGATATGTGCTTTCAAATCAACCACATTTAGCCTCATCATATTTGGAAAGTGAAGTGGGGCTCCCTTCTACTTCATCGTCCATGTTTGCATGTCATCAACAACAACATGCATGTTCGTCAAGATGCATGTTCTCCTAGCACATCGTTGCTGCCATCCATTGAGATGGACGACTGCCTTGTGCATGGTACCCAACTTGGAGTACAATGCTCGCATAACTGTTTCAAAGGATAATACTTCATCTAGTATTTCCTTCTTCAGTTTAGCTCGGGCGGACATTGTCACCAAGTCTCCTCCTTTCTTGGCCGTTTGTAGTTCCTTTTCGATTCGTTCATTCTCAACCATTAGGAAGCGAACGCTTGAGCTAATGGATTTGACATACACTTTGGTTGCATCGGCCAAGGAAGTTGGATGTTTTCGCAAATCAGTAATGATCACTCATTCTTAAACTTGCATAGAGGATGTTTGATGCTCCAGAGTTAACACTCTATGAGACTACATCTCTTATGCTAGGTGATCACCAAGGATCTTAGTGCCTCCTTGGTCATCTAAGACTTGCTCCTCTTCTAGATGCATTGAAGCAGGTGAGTCGACCTCTTTGTGGTGAGGCATGAGGTCAGTGTCTTGCTCCAACTCTTGTTGCTCCATGTCTGCATCCAACTGTTGAAGTGCCTATTCTATCTCATGAGGAATGTCTTGAACCTGTGATGGTTCACCCTGTTTGCATAATTCCAGTTGTTCAGATGAATCAACTACTTGTATAGGCGCTACTTCGTCTGTTTACACATGTTGAACCCCCTACTGTATCTGTTGCAGCTCCACTTCCCTTTCTTGTTTGCATAGCTCTTGTTCCTTTCGAACTTTCTCCCTCATCTCATGCAACTCCTTCTCTTCTTCTTCCATTCTCTTCTTATCCTTCTCCCTTCATGCAATTCACTTGTCGTGATGCTGCCTCTTCACCTCTATAGCTATAGCTACTTTCTCTACAAGTGGATGTGCTTGAAACTTGCAGCTTTCCTCCTCCTCCATGTGATTGACAATCTTCCTCTTCCCTTTATCATGCACTAGTATGCTTGGCTCTACTGCCACGACTACTACTGCTGCTACTATTGGTGCTCTCCATCACGCTACTTCACACTGCTTCGCTAAAAACTGCACATCGAATCTAACTGGTTCATTGGGTCTAGAGAAACTATAGCAATATCTCCATGGGTCCTCGTTGGCCCAACGAAATGCCCCGTAGATCCAGTTGAATTTAAATCTCGTGCATTGATCCTTCACAATGCAATGTTCATCATACAAATTGTAGTTACGGAGGTCAAATGGGTACTTCTCCATCAATTCTTCTTCAACATCCTCTTGCTTGATATTTAGGATCTCATATAACCTAATCCACAATGCAAGAGTGGGCCAAGGTTCCTTCTTCTTTCGTTGTACTCTAGTTGTCAATCCTGACAAGATGTGATATGCTACTTCTTGCATGACAAGTACGTACAAGGAAAACTTTGGTAAAACATGCAGAAGCTTTTCTGCACTGAAAATTCAGATGAAAGTGTTAGACAGTGAGGCATACCAATCTGAATTTCCTATCAATGCCTCCATCGCTTACTTTTTCATGCAGGGTGGATCCTATTCGAATATCATCTTGTACACAAAGACGAAAAAATGATCAGACATCCATGTGATTACTCGTTTGAAGCTCCATTCAAATAAAAACTTGAAATACATGTTCATAGCAGTCTTCATCAGTGACCATGCCCACTTCATGCCTGAGAACTCATGTTGGGAACAGACTACATCTAGGATGTAGGAAAACATGTAAATCTTTGCATGCATACCTATAGGTGACTGTTGAGCCTTCGTGACTAGCTCCTTCAGCTGATGAGTCAGTATGCCGGACTAGTTACATAGTTTTCCTTCTCTAGCCAATTGTTCTAGTGCAACCACACAACTCTGTGGGAACGTTTTCGTGCTTGCGTGGCCATACAGTTGTCAACAAAATATGATCAAGTATTGGTATGCCTTCCTTGGTATCTTTGTCTTGTAGACTTGGTTGGGTGTCATCCTGAAACTAGCTAGCTCCTTTACCAAATCCTTCAAAATGTCTCTGGGGTTAGCACTGTTCTTGGGTAAGCTGAATGGGGTCTCCATGATAGTCACGGGCTTTGCCATCTAATACATCTCATCATAATCTTGTTCCCAGAAGGTCACAATCTTTTTCCCACTGATGCTACTCGAGGTCATTATCTTGGGTTTAGTGTGAGAGACGATCCAGTGTATCATGTCTGCGCATTGGAACATGATATATCTGCATGAAATCTGCTACAAGCCGGAATTGTGAATGTTCACGTACACTTGACGGTCTTTGAGGTGTTCCCAAAAAGTGCCTGTAAATGTTACATTAACCTCTTGCCACTTCATTTTGATGTCCTTGTCTAGATATAACTTTGTATCTTCATAGATCGACAAACTAGAGGACACTTGCTCAGCTGCTGCTCCATCAGTGTCCCGAGATCCTTTTCTCTTGGAAGCCATTGAGACAGATGAACACCTAAAATATCTAGAGAAAAGAAACATGCATGGAAAGAAATCTATTATTGAAAACAAAGAAAATTAAGGGGAATGACACAACACATACTTGGGAAACTAATGAGAAAGATTGCACAATTTCTTCTGGCAGGTTGGGTGACTTGATGCCAAAATTGCACAAAAGGAAGTTTGGGCTATCTGGGATGCAAGACTAGCTGCTGGATCTGTGGAATGTGTAATCCAGACTAGCTGTTGGCTGTCGGTATTGCGTAATGCGAAATTCCAGCTGGGAAGTACTGTAGGCCCAGTGACTAAATTGCGAAATTTCCTAGGCTAGTAGTCACTCTCCTCTAGAAATGCAAAAAATAGTCCTAGAGGCCAGTGCTAGGAAAACGTGTACATTTCTGGAGAAGAAGGCAGAGCCTTCCTTCCCCATATTGCACAATGCAGTTTCAGTGAGGTAGAGTTCGGGCTAAGGTTGGCCCAACTCACTGACGAGTGATTGAAAGAAAATAAGACAGTGAATGAATGGCGACACTAAGTGAAGGTAGAAGTGATTGATAGTGCATGCAAAACATGAATGAAAGATTCAAGAAACAGATCAACATGCATGTGGGCTAGGTGATTTGATGGTTTGGCGAATGTCTATGCAAAATAGTTTCATGCATGCGACAGTAGTGAGATAGCAATGAAAACTGAAAAAGAGCTAGGACAAGCTAGTATACTTGTAAATGACAGAAAAAATTCAAAGAAACAACGTAAACAACACTCACACAAGCAAATACACAAAAAGTGACAGAAATGCTGAAAAAGACAAGTTGAGGCTACTTACCTGTGAATAGTTGAGACAGATGTGTCGAAGAGTCCTAGATGTGTTGTGGGATGTTAGAGATCGAAGATTGATGGGAAAGAATGAGCTCTAGTGCATCGAATAAATAATTTTGGGCTCATGATGCGTATGCCACAAATCTAGGAAAAAGCGACACTTGGAGGAATTCTTCTAAAACAACTTTACACGTAACCCCCGCTACTAAAAATATCTCCCTGAATAATGGGATGCCTTTTGCATGTTTCCTTTTGTGATTATGGGAAGAACAAGTCATGCATGCATGCAAGTCAAGTTTCCTTGGTCCCGGGTGCAACTAGTCAACCAGATTGCTCATGCGTGTAGCTATTCAACTGCTTGAGAAAAATGCGCATTTATGGCTAGGAGCTGGGTTAAGTGCCCAGGAGGTTTCTGCAATTTTTGGGTAGATCAGTTGACAGTTTCCCAAATTTGTACAAATTCAGGGTTGAGTAGCCCTGCTAGGTAAATTTTTGCATCCTTTGTTGGGAGTGTTGGCTGGTAAAATTGCGTAATTCTAGAGCCCAGTATGCTGCAAGACAAAATTGCACAACTTCTAGAGGGAAGGCTAGTTTCCCTCCAGAAGTGCACAATTTTCTTGGGGAAGCTACTCAGCCTGTAGCTGGACCAAGTCCGGGTGAATAGCTTGTGAGGGGAATGCATCAAGATGTGCTCGACAGGTTGCATTTGTGTATGAAAAACACTGAAGCTTGGGTACTCAACGAAGCAAGCCAAAGAGCTATGAAAGGTTGGTAGGGAGGCTCCAAAATGGGCTAAGGAAAAAATTTGGAGGGTGGTTGTAGCAGGAGGACTTTCTCTTCTTTTTCCTTATTCATTTTACATTTTGAATTTTTTGACTTTTCATTTTTTTCATTCTTCATTTTTTCAACTGTGGATAGCACTTAATCATTTCAAAGGTGGAAGAGGGATCCCAAGTTATTGAGAGCAGAAGGAGGTTGTTCCAGCAGAGAAGTAGTTTATTGTATCTCTGATGTGTCTGTTAAGGTTTTCCCCCTAACCTTACTCTACTTGACTAAGCTGACTCTACTTGACTAAGCTAATAAGGGTTAACCAAAAAACAACCGACTAAAGAAGTGACACTTATGAGCGCACAAGTGTTGTGTTTCCACCAATGTTTACTTTGAAAAATACGTATTTTCCTTCAACGTATCATTGAGTAAAAGTGACAAGTTCATCATACAGAGGCAAGATGATAGATAACCAAGTAGCAATAGTTGTACAAGCCCTCTTGTACTTCACCCAGCTCACTTCAAGGGTCATACTTGGTTTCATGCAAAACTAACCTATGAATGAAACAAGTGAACTAATAAACAACAAATAAAAGCAAAAGTAGAAGAAAAAGTGAAAGCAAAGGAAGTAGGAAAACAAGTAAGCAGACAAACAAGCAAACAAAGTGAATAAGAAAACAAGCATGCAAGCAAACTGACTGAAAGGAAACATTACTCCTAGTCCTACAATAACGGTGCATGGGCCTGATCACCTGAATGCATCCACCAGCGCATTGGTAGACCCATGTTGCTGAAGGCTTGGTCTGCGAGGAACCCAGTTGTGTGAACCAACAAGCAAGAAAGAAAATAGTCTTTCAGTTTAATCACAGCGTTAGGATTGGATCGACGTTTCAAACCAACTAATGTGTTTCATCCTTAGGACAAGGTGAGAAATCAATTGATCTGATAGAATAAATAGCAAGGATGCCTCATTGTCGAGGGTTAGCCATTTAAAATTAGTTGTCGATGAAATTGTTACCGAGGAGGGAAAATTATTTTAAAATATGATAAAGGGATGTTTGTTAAATTATTTAATATTTTAGTTGGAAAACTAGCTGTTATGTAATAATAATTAAATGTTTTATATCAATATTATAAATAATTTGTTAGTTTCTATA
>APFE030858334.1:0-14127 GCA_000404065.3 Pinus taeda
GTCCAATCAAGCTGAAAATTTGTGGAAGGTTCGATTTTTGAAGGCCGTACTACCTGGCACAAAAATCGAGGTCAAAGGGTTGACCGTTTTGCTGCTGCGTTGACTTTTAGCCTGCTGCCCCTGCGTTGGCTTTTCAGGACATCGTTGACTTTTGTAGAATTGACTTGGGTTGACTCATCTACTGGTTGGAGGGTTGTTGTGACACATCTGGGCTGGCTGACCAAAGGAGACTTTGCTGGTTGAAGCATCCTGTTGACCGCCGAAACGAACACACACATTTTTCCTGTTTCTGATTTGTCTTCTGTAAGATCTACTTATATGTTCTATCTGCATTTTGCTTAACTACTTGTATGATTGCTGTGAGAAAAGTGAAATTGCTTTTAGCATAGAACATCTACAAAACTTAACAGGAAACTCGTACCCGTTTCTTCGTTTCGTGCAACTTAGCTAGTGAGTGTTAAGAATTGGGAAAAAAGGATGTCTTGGGTGAGGAATTGGGTACAAGCAATGGGATTCAAACTGTAGCAATGGTTGACCAAAACTCCATCCCTAATCTCTCTAAAAGAGCCTTGACATACCAATATTCATCTTATATAACTCACACTCTGGAAAGAAGAGCTAACTAGATGACTTGCTTCTAGGAATACGACTTGGAGTTCAAGTTTGCTCACATGGTCAAAGGATATGGGTTATGTAAACTGGTTGCTAAAGCTTTTGACCAACCGGACGAAGAATTAGAAGGATAGGATCATGAGATCGAAATGTGCCAAAATGACTTCACATCAACGCATTATTCTTTATCTTGGTATATAAATCTGAAGTAGTGTTTGGGATAAGGAACCTTGCCTGTTGCCTTGTCCGCAAAACCAAAAAAGAGTTGTAAGGCTTAAAGCTGCATCTTATCAGCTGGTTCAAGGTAATTTGTTTCGTAAACACCATAATGGCATATTGCTCAAATGTTTAGAATTTGATGAAGCACAAAAGGTGTTGAAGGAGCTACATGATGGGTTACCAAGCGGCCATTATGTTGGTGATACTACAACGCATAAAATCATGAGAGCCTATTTCTACTGTTTTGCCCTATTTAAGGATGCCCACACATATGTGCGAAAATGCTCAATCTGTCAAAGATGCGCCATAAGGGAATCATGGTCGGCCACACCACTCCAATCTATAGTAGTTGAAGAACCTTTTCAGTAGTGGGTGCTAGATGTCATTGGAGAGATCATGCCCCTTTTATCAAAACAACATAGGTACATACTCACAGCCACAAACTACTTGACAAGGTGGGTGGAAGTTGTGCCCTTACGTCAAATCAACGACCAAGAGGTAATCTGTTTCATTAATCAGAACATCATAACCAAGTTTGGTGTTCCCATCTCCCTCGTATTTGATAATGCTACTTATTTCTCATCATTCAAATTGTATAATTTTGCTTTGGAAAATGGTATTGTTTTTGAAACATTTTGGTTTGGAAAATGGTATCGTTTTGAAACATGCATGTGTGGATCTTATTTGAAGGCTTGCTAACAATACTTTTCTTGGGATTCATGCTTTGAAGTTATGTTGTTGCTATTCATGGTATCTGTCTTATTGGATTTTCATTCGTTCTCTCTTAAGTTGACGCTTGCTTTGTCTGAGGCAAATCTTAACCAACAAGATGGTAGCCAGGCCTACATATCGGATGGGACTCCTAGACCAAACAATGTATAGTCTGATTGCGATTCTACACTGGGGAGATCCCCTAGCTGTTGGCGGTACATTCTAGCCCGTCAACGGGGAGGTAGTTTGATGTGTAATAAGTGCTCTACTTTGAATCCATCTGGAGCTGATCTCGCTAATGCTTTGAGAACATATGGCGTAATGTATGGATCAGTATCGCCAAGCTAGTATTGATAATATTGGTTAGGTCTATCATTCTATTGTTTGGCGCACTCTAGAGCTCTTCCTATCATTTTTTGCTACGATCTATTAGATCAACATGGATGAGTGAAGTGATTGGTTTGGTCATCCTAGGGTGGGGCTTGGCCTGAAGGAGTTGAGATTTGTGGTAGAAAGTCTACCGATGAAGCGAGCGAGAGAGAGAGAGAGAGAGAGAGAGAAGTGGTGCGCTCCTCTTGATTACATCTCTAACAAAAGAATCAACAAGAATGAGTTATGAGTAGATGATGAGTGAAGGAACCTTCTCCTTCCTAGGTAGTGGAGCCAACGATACATAAATGGGCCAATGCCTTTACAAGCAATCTACATTAACACATGTAGGCTCATACATGTGCAGTGCTACACTTTAAGCTTACACATGTCAACTTCCAAGGTGAGGTCATCCACAAGCAAGGCTCCAAATGGAAAAGCGCTCCATGAGGTGTGTCCAATGCTCTTCCTATAGGCCCCCAAAGGTTTCGACAATCCATTTAAGCCATGTACTCCACTATGTCCACCCCCTTGCTTGAACATTGTCTCAACATAGGTATCCTTGAGCCAACTCTAAGATTCCATACAAACATCCAAACTACCTTGTGTAGGGACCAATGTCCTCCTCGTAAATATAAAACCCTCCTAAATAGGGTGCTCTCCAAGCAAGTAACCATATCCATTTTGCCATCATGTAAAACATCACTGGCTTTGTCATGAGATCTCCAATTCTCTCAAGAAAAATGTTATGCAAGCACCCAACCAAGGCTAAACAACAATCGAATAAACCATATCCATTGTGCATATTCATCATAGGCCATCTCCCATGTGCAAATCCATCATGGACCATCAAGGGGTTGATCATACACCATGTACCCAAGTATCACGAAGCACCCCCAAAGATGGTGTGAACACTATTGGAGTAAGCTTGAAAGCTAACACCTTCAACATGCAAAGTTTGCTTATAAAACCATCAACATAATAAGCCCAAAAGCAAGATTTTGACTAGTGACAAATTTGAGAAAGGGAGTTTTTTACTCGCCTTGATACCATGTTGAGATTTGCAAGAAATATTGAGAATCGAATGAGACTATTACTCACCAAAATGGGTAACCCTATAGGAGAAATTTTTTTCTCCTATTTTGGATAGCCATCCAACTAGCAACCTTACATAGTTGTTCATTGATGATGATATGCCAATTCCTTTGCAATCTGCACGAGTCATACACCTAGCACCATTCGACATTCCTCTTGGATGAAGGTGGGAAACTACTCAATAGGTACTTTGATCATTTTGCATTCGAGTGTTTTTACTTAATGTTTTGGGCATTTAGTATGGATAACGGGGTTATGCGAATGATTGATTGATCTTGATTGTAAACTTGTTCTCTCACCTTACAAAGGGGGTTAATCTTTAGTCCTAGTTCGGTGGGACTTCCCTTAAGGCTTTAGGGTTTATAGGAGGGGCACTACTTGGAAGACTTGGATTGAAATAACATGTCCACTGTCATCGTTTCATTGGGATTTGGCACTCTCTTATCCACATCCTTGACTTGGGCCAAAAACATTGTCGTGGAGGTTGATGAAGCTAAAAGAATGAAAAAGCATAAGATGGCCACAATGAAAGAAAAAGAAAAGTTAAAATGCAAAAGATGGCTAGGACATAGGTTAGCACATGGGCAAAATCCTAGCATGAGCTCTACCTTCCTCATTAGCCATCACTCGGTTCTTGAGCACTTGATGCTTCATCTTATCAAAAGGAACCATTGCATGTTGCAATCGTAATGAGCAAGAAATTGTGTCGTCTTATGGGGTAAAACAAATGCTATATCATAAAGAGCAAGCTTTGATCCTTAAGCTATGCACCAAAATAAAAAGCATTATAAAAAAGAAACAAAAGGCGCACTAGAGGGGTGGAAAAAGCAAGCCGAGAAGGGTAACTCATGCCTCCACAATTACTTCTTGCATTATATCTAAACACTCAAGTTGTGGACTCTCATTAGCTGGTTTCTTGACCATATTGCTTGGCCATGAAGTTGTTCCCCTCCATTGCCACCTACTTGCACTAACACCTATGGATTGAAGGGTTGACTTTGGAAATGCCACCTCCTCTTGGGAACTGAAAGCACTTAATAGGGTTGACTACTTAGTCACTCCTACAAAGGTAGGGAACACACTTACAAGACTTGGTTTAGTAGATATTTGAAAGTGATCCCAATTTGAACTATTAATATGCCCTTAAGTATGGTGCATTTAGATGCATTTATGTTAGTCTCTAACGAATGGTTGCTTTTACTCGAGTTTGAGATGGTTTTTGCCAGGTGGTCCAAAGTAGTCGAGGCCTTGAGGACACCTTACTACGCGTGATGCCTAAGACACTTCACATTTCGAGAGAGCATGATGATTTGACAGATTCAACATTGCCCATTTATAGCATAGCGTTGGGCACTTTGATGACATGAGTAGTTGATGGATATGCTAGGGCACCCCTAGATGCTTGAACACTGAGCTTCTTTTACTTAGCATGGGGGATTCTTGATGATGTACTAGTGGACCTAGAATGCCCCTAGGTTGGCTTTGACACTACTTGATGGGCATGCCTTAACTTGGAGCCCAAATGAGGATGGTCATCCCCCAGGTTGATTGAGGAGGGTTGTTGCTCTTGTGGAGCTACAATGCTAGAGAGAAAAGGAACCACATTGTCTACTTGGCAACCATGGAGATGACATATGGCACTTGCAGTTAGATTTTGGACACATGTAGCTACTTTTAAGGTTTGATTTGAGGATTTTTCCTTAGATGGAAGATGATTATGATGCTTGTAGGCATTTGTAGCCCTTAGATTGCCTTGATGGGGCATTTGGAGCCCTAGAAGGGCATATCATCATCCTTTTTTGAGGCTCGCGTATCACACGTGTGGGCTTGTTTAGGCATATCTTATTAAGCAAATGGGTTAGATTGTAACCCAATTTTACTTTATGCATACTCAAAAATCAAACTAGTGTAGGGTCTTTTAGTCATAAATTAGAGGTGATAGACCTCATATAAGTAGAGGATCACCTGTTTCACATTATCATCATTTGTGTGTAATTCAACCTCTCTTAAAGAGACTTGATTTGCTCTTTGTACTTCACCACTTGTGGAAATGCGATCTTATGTGGATTTTGGCTATTACAAACTAGTTTTTGTTGTGGAGATTGTTGAGATTTGTAGCTTAGGGGGTACTCCAAACCCTAGGTAGAGGGTTGTGGAGGAATTGGCTTCATAAGGTCACTTGTGGACTAAGAACGCAAGCTTGGGGTTTTGTACCCAAAGGTGTGGGGCCAAAACCATGAGGAGATTTGTTGGTTTGACTCTTGGAGATGGAAGATGTCCCTTAAAGGAGTAAGGGGCAACTTTAAGAACCAAGATCGAAGCTCTGCAAAATGAGATGAAGTTTTATATGCTTATGTGGGTAAAAGAGCCTACCGTTTAGGTCGGCTAGCAATTGGAGGTGTCCTTTGGAGGGTTGTTTGATCTACCCACAAGAACATACAAATAGAAGGCATGTGAGACCTCAAAGACACATCCAAGAGCACAATGTCATAAGAGGAGGTTTGAGGTAGTTGCAACCCAAGAACCCTAGCCGAAGTTGAGAAAAAGGTCTAATTTTGGTCTTGTTTTCTTGTGACAGGTCTGGGTATGAGAGCAGATGCTGGCCACAGTCTAGGAGGGCAATTTTGGATAATTTTGGTGCTAGTTTATGCATTGATCTGAGCATGATTTTGTATGTGTCTCTCTGTTTCAACAAGCCTAGGTTTTGTGTCTCCTTAAAACAAGGGCCGAGCTCCTTTGTAGCCTCAGATTGGAAGGCCAAATGCCTTAATTATTGAAAAGTGTAACTAGGTTTGGTCTTCATAATGACATGTAAATATGATTTTATGTAATGAAATTAGAAAAATAAATTTATTAAATTAACTTGCTTCATGGGTTTCATGAGCAAGGGATTTTGTTTTGAGTCAAGACTCCCATTGAGAGTCTTTAGGATTTATTTGTCATCTAGTCATAAAATGTTAGAGTCATTGTCATGTAATGAAGTCATGTTACACTTTGTAAAAGAGTCAATCTTGTCTATATAAAGTATCCTCCAAGACCTTGTCACCTATCCTCTTCAAGTTAGCCTACAATAATGGGAGAAACTGCTAAATGAAGTCGGCCTAACCTCAAGTGAACATGTCGGCCTAAAAGACATGTGTGTAGGTGGATAAATAGCCCAACTCGACCTCACTTGAGGCCATACATTCGATCAAGCAACTCGACTTGAATTTGGTGAAGGAAAAGTTCGAAGCAAAGGTTAAGCATAAGTGCGAAGAAGAGGTAGAAGAGAAGTGCAAAGAAAGGGCAGCGAAAGAGTTTCTTCTCGGGCAGCGAAAGACATTCTTTTGGGGCAGCGAAGAAGGGTTCTTTTGGACCAACGAAGAAGGAGGTTTCTTTTGGGCAGCGAAGAAGAGATTCTTTTGGGGTGACAAAGAGGAAGTTTCTTCTGGGGCAACGAAGAAGAAGTTTCTCCTAGGGCAGCAAAGGAAGGGTTTTTCTAGGAGATCGAGATAAAGATCTAGAGACCGAGATTCTTTAGGGAAGTTAGTGATATCTTAGAGACTGAGTTTCTATAGAGGAAGTCAAGAAGAAGCGCTTCAGAGGATAGAGACCAAGTTTCTCTAGAGGAAGTCAATGATATCCTAGAGACTGAGTTTCTATAGAGAAAGTCAAGAAGGACTATGAATGATAAAGACCGAGTTTCTCTAGAAGGAGCCGAGGGGAGCAGTTCAAGATCAAGAAGAAAGGCAAGGAAGGGAAGAGGCAGAGCATCAAGGTTAGTGACAAGGTTCTTGGGAGGATACTAGAGTCAAGGGTTTGTGTCATGGTCTTGGTACTTAGCAATTGAAGATCAAGAAGAAGAATTTTGATTGGGTTTTCCTCTCGAGAAGTGAGAGGTTTTGGCCCTAGCTGAGAAGCCTATGTATTGTGTCACTTGTCATTTATTGTGCATATTGGTAATTGTCTTGATGAGAAGAACACATTAATAAGCTAACAATAAGAAGGCTATGAGTTAAGAAGTAAAAGTATATCACAAACAATTATCAAGCAAAGAAATCTTGTAGCTCTGAATGCCCTAGATTTCTCAACATGGTATCAGAGATTAGGTGCTAAAGACAAGAAGGGGCAGTCAAAGCAAGTAGACACACGAGAATCAAACTTCAAAGAAGGATCAAAGCAAGTCAAAGAACACCAAGCAAGAGATCTAGATCTTCATCAAATCGAAACCCTAGATCAAAGAATACTCCAAGCAAGAGTCTTGAAATTATCTTCAAGAAGGAAGTAGGAAGAAAGATCGAAACCCTAGAATCACTTTAGAGATCCCATAATAAAAGGAGTAGAAACTCTTTAAATCTAAGGAAGATTAGATCGAAAGGCAATCTTTTGTCTATTGAAGCAAAGATCTCATAGAAGGCAATTTTCCCTCACCGAAGTAAGAATCTTCTTAAAAATTCAAAGTAAGAGGCAACAAGTTCGTCATCAAGTTGAAGATTTGATCTTCACAAGTACATACCTTTCTATTATAATCTAATCTAGTAAAAATGACTTCATGTTTCAAGGAGAACCATAAGTTGGTTGGGATATCAAACTTCCTTGAATGGAAAATAAGAATAGACATAGTACTCTAAGTAAATGAAGTCATTGATCATGTTCATGGAAAAGTCTCCAAGCCATCCGAAGAACAAGCATTATTTGGGTACACGGAAAGGGATCTAAAGGCTCAAAATATTCTCAAGGAATGCATCAAGGGTCCTCTCCTTTCTTATGTAGCCGAGCTGGAGACATCTAAAGAAATTTATGATAAGTTGGTAGAACTTTTATTTGAAAGAACGATAGGAAATACCATATCACTTAGATCTGATCTATACAAATTGAAGGTGTCGAACGATGAAGGGATTTTGTCATGTCTCTCAAAGGCATCTCAAATAAAAGGTCAATTACAGGATCGAGGAGAGAAGGTATCTAATAACGAAATGTTCTCTGTTATTCTGAATGCATTGATTGATGAACAAGGTAACCTCATATGATCCAGGTGGATGTTGGTGGCCACCCACCTGTCCCATTTGAACCCCCACAATTGTCTCTTTCAGCGTTTTCAGTTTCCATAATTGTAGCACAATTTACTATTTTTAGCAGTTTTTTCGGGTCTTGAATTTCCGGAGCTGTTTTGAGGCCCTAAACGGCGTTTTTTGGGAAATTTGGGGGCAACATGGGTCCATGGACCGATGTTGCCCTTCCCAAAGTGGTAGTTCTCGGATAGATCTTTCTAATGAGCTACCATACGCGTCAAACAAAGATCGTATGCCAAAGTTACGACCCCGGGAAATTGATGTACCAATTTACCCAAAACGGGGCCCACAATTTGGCGTTTCATCTTCTAGGGTTAGGCTTTGGAATGTGAAGGGTTTTCCATTCTTTCTCAACAATAAATAGGCCTTCGAGCCTCATTGTAACACAATTCATAACAGTTCAGAGGCATGTAGCTGCCACATCTCTTCTCAGAGATAAGCTACCATCGCCCTAGCTGGTTTATTTTCAACTCTGTTTGTAAACATATTTCAGTGTTTTCCATTAATGAAATGAAGTATTATTTCCGCTGCATCTTTGTGTATATGGTTATCTCTATATTTTGTTGCGTTCCTGTTTAAATCCGGATCATCATATCTACCAATGGAGAGGAAGCTATCCCATTCATCAAATTATGGAATCCTTGTCAAAGGATTCACTGATCTAGAAAGGAAGCAAATGTTTCTTCAGGAATTCCAACTCATGGGATTCAAGGGATGATGGTATTATGACATAACAAGCAAGCAGGTCTAAAGGATAAAGTTCTTTCGAATGAAGCTGCTACAGGAAGTCTGGATGATCGAAAGGAAGATGAGGTATGTGTGCTTAGATTATTATGAGAGTCATGTCATATGGTTGCAGATAATATGGATCACTATTTCCATCTTGGGAAATATGATCAAGAGAAGAACGGATCTCCTCCTTCGAAAGATTGCAGAAAGTTTCTTACTTGGAAGAAACTTGGAAAATTCCTAAGTAGGGAGCTTAGGTATATTCCTTTGTGATAGTAATGAGTACATTCCTTTAATGGAATATGTCCTCTTGGTTTGAAAAGGAGAGATAGACATGTTGTTTTGATCTTCACCTGGGAAGACAGAATGGAGGATTGTGTAATCATTTGGTCTCCGATACTCTTTGGGGATGAGATAGGGCATCCCATGGAAGAGTAGTCGTGGAGGACCGATATTATTTGAGGACTGGGGAGTCTAAGAGAAGAATAGTCCTCATGGAACATATCATGAGAGAACTTGGGTAGGGTATGTTCTGAGAGAGACAATGATGAGTGTGTCTATAAATCATTGGTCTCGCCAGCATTGAGCTTAGATCTTGTGGAGAGATGGAGCTGTTAGTCAAGGCCTTGCTATGTAACAATGCTAGTTGATATGATGCTATACAAATGAGTTACAAATCCGAATTCTTCTTATGAGAGATTCTTCAAATTGAGAAAGTGCAAGTACCATTATGAATACCTCCCTAGTTAAGAGGGAGTGTTGAAAAGTGTAACTAGGTTTGGTCTTCATAATGACATGTAAATATGATTTTATGTAATGAGATGTTAATAAGAAAAATAAATTTATTATATTGACTTGCTTCATGGGTTTCATGAGCAAGAGATTTTGTTTTGAGTCAAGGCTCCCATTGAGAGTCTTTAGGATTTATTTGTCATCTAGTCATAAAATTTTAGAGTCATTGTCATGTAATGAAGTCATGTTACACTTTGTAAAAGAGTCATTCTTGTCTATGTAAAGTATCCTCCAAGACCTTGTCACCTATCGTCTTCAAGTCAGCCTACAACGATGGGAGAAATCGCTAAATGAAGTCGGCCTACAACGATGGGAGAAATCGCTAAATGAAGTCGGCCTACAACGATGGGAGAAATCGCTGAATGAAGTCGGCCTAATCTTAAGTGAACATGTCGGCCTAAAGGACATGTGTGTAGGTGTATAAATAGCCCAACTCGACCTCACTTGAGGTCATACGTTCGATCAAGCAACTCAACTTGAATTCGATGAAGGAAAAGTGTGAAGTAAAGGTTAAGTAGAAGTGCGAAGAAGAGGTAGAAGAGAAGTGCGAAGAAAGGGAAACAAAAGAGTTTCTTCTAGGGCAGTCAAAGACATTCTAATTGGGCAACAAAGAAGGCTTCTTCTGGACCAACGAAGAAGGAGGTTTCTTCTGGGTAGCAAAGAAGAGATTCTTCTTTGGCAGCGAAGGGGAAGTTTCTTCTGGGGCAATGAAGGAGAAGTTTCTCCTAGGGCAGTGAAGGAAGGATTCTTCTAGGAGATCGAGATATAGATCTGGAGAACGAGATTTTCTAGAGGAAGTCAGTGATATCCTAGAGACCGAGTTTCTCTAGAGAAAGTGAAGAAGAAGGATTGTGAAGGATAGAGACCGTGTTTCTCTAGAAGGATTCTAGTCAAGGAGAGCAGTTCAAGATCAAGAAGCAAGGTGAGGAAGGGAAGAGGTAGAGCATCAAGGTTAGTGACAAGGTTCTTGGGAGGATACTAGAGTTAAGGGTCTGTGTCATGGTCTTGGTACATACCAATTGAAGATCTAGAAGAAGAATTTTGATTGGGTTTTCCTCTCGAGAAGTGAGAGGTTTTGGCCTTGGCTGAGAAGCCTACTTATTGTGTCACTTATCTTTTATTGTGCATATTAGTAATTGTCTTAATGAGAAAAACACATTAATAAGCTAACGAAAAGAAGACTATAAGTTAATAAGTAAAAGTATATCACAAGCAATTATCAAGCAGAGAAATCTTGTAACTCTGAATGCCCTAGATTTCTCAACATCAACAAGTGGTTGCGTTGAGGGCAGAGCTGTAATAAGGGTCAACGCAGATAGTGGTTTAGTTGGAAGTGCGTGGGTTTTGAGGTCATGTTGGTAGGCTGTAGCAGCTGTTACAACAGCCCTAACCAGGTTGAAAGTGTAGATTTGTAGTGGAGCACCAATCTAGAAGAATTGGCATAGAAAAGGTATGAAGACTCTCGCCCATGGTTGATGTTATTTGTTAGAGGATAGAGTCCATTTTGGACAGAAGTATAAGGTCATCCTAAGGCTGTAAGGAGGGTAGCAAGTGGATCGACTTAGGAGCCCTAAGTGCAAGACAAAGGACTTTTGGACTGCTAGGAAAGGCAAACTTGGATGCTTAGTGGCTGATCTTTGAAGGACAAAAAGAGGTCAAAGGGAGCTATTTGACTAGCCCTAGATTGTGTGTAAGGAAGGACATCTACAACAAAAGTGGGCAACCCTCCATGCCCTAAGGATTGTCTTCATCGGGCAACACATGAAGACAATAGTGGGAAGAAAGTCCCTAAGAGTTGTGTCCTTGAAGGACTAAGCAACAGTTAGTGGGCAACAAGTCCCAAAGGAGCCGAGGAACAGTAGTGGGCAGTCTAGAGTTGTTCACAAACGGAGTTGTGAACAACTCACAAGAAGACCCTATGTATTGATGCATTGATGGACAAATGGTCAACTAGAGGGTAGATTGGAGCCATGTTCAGTGACCTAAAGGAGTTGGGACAGTGTTAGAGGCAGAGAGGTGTTGCTACAGATCACGGGCCAAAGGATCGGGCATGTGTGTTCAGGATACGACAAGAGGAGCTGAGAGAGCGCATTACATCAGGCATACGGTTAATGTATCTTGTTCGGGTTGTTTGGTTGTGATAGTTGTTGACACCAAGTCCCAATTGTAGTCTTGTGTCAGTGGATGTATGAGGGCCATTATCCCTGGTGTGAGAGCCCTAGAAAGTTGTATTACAATTTGTTAATGTAACAAAGTTGGGTTGTTAAAAATTGTAAAAAGTTGTCTATATTGTGCATGTTTTGATTTACTGTTGTTTATATTTTGCTGTGCAAATTAGTTTATTGTGGTATTTGGATTGGTAGTGTCAGTGATTCTAAGACCCTAACCTATTGAGAAATCTAGGGGCAACAACATAGGGTGATTTTACTTATTTGATAACTATTTGTGATGTATTTTTTACTTCACTTAATTATCTTCTTCTTTCCCTTGTTATTATTAGTGTTTTTCTTCATCAACCAACTACCAAATCATAATGAACAATAAGACAAAGGACTCAAGATATAGGTGGTCAACTAAGGTCAAAACCTCTCCAACTATGAGAGGAAAACCTGCAATAATTCTTCTTCTTATAGAATCTTCAATTGATGAATTCAAAGACCTAGACCCTTGACCAAAGAACCTCTCGAAGATCAAGTCACATTTCTTTCCTTGAAGATCTTTTCTTCCTTTCAAGTCAATGTTGGTCAAATTGATTGCTACACCTTTGTTTTCAGCTTCTTCTTCAATTTCGGCCTCTTATTACAGGCTTGCAATTTCAGAGATCCCACACGTGTGAGTTGATTGGGGCAGATTTGTGAGGCTTCTCCCTTTTGTCTCGGACACTTCTGTTGAAGAATCAAGGGCAATAATGTATAGTAGGATTCTTCTAGACTTGATAACAATTTGTGAAGTTCTTTTACAATTTATCTTGTTAGCTTAATCTTCTTCTCTTCTTATTAATGCATGTGTGTTTACTTCATCAAATTGCTACCAAAAACATAAAAACAAGAACACAAGATATTGGCTCTCTGCTAGGGCAAAACCTCTTTCTCTTAGAGAGGAAAACCCTTTTGTAAGTTTCTCTTATTGAAGCTTCTATTGATCAATGCTAAACTCTAGACCCTAGACAAGAATGTCCTCCAAGCACAAGTCAAGTCCTTCCTTTTTGCCCTTCGTTCCCTGACACTTTGTTCTTCTTACAACTTGTTGTTAGTCCTTGTTGTACTTGTCCTAGAAGAGACACTTATGCTTGGTCTCTAGTGAGGCCCTTTACTAAAGATGATTTCTTCCTTCATGACCAACCGAGCTCCTTCTTCAATGTGTAGGTGCAAACTTGATATGAGAATCCAGCAACCCTAAATTCTCTCACGTGTGGGAGGTTTCGTGGTGTATTTGGTTCCTTTCTCCTTCATATAAGAGTCTCTTCGCTCTAGTGGGAGGCCTTATAGGCCTAAGTTTCAAGCCCAAACAATGAGGAGTATGAGATTGCTGTCTTGCTGCTGTTATGACCATAACAAGCCCTCCTTTTCTCGCACGCCTGACTATGTTTTTCCCTAGAAACAATCCTACAACCTTCGCTTGGACTTTCTTCTTCTTCACTACACTAGAGGCTTCTTATCTTTGTCCTATTTCATTCTTTTCTCGACTTGTCTTTGCTGATTTTAGAGATACTTGCTTGTCGTTATGAGGGAGTGGACAACCTCTATATATAGAGGACTGTCCCTCCTTTAGGCCGACTTGTTGTATTTAGGCTGACTTGGAGATTCTTCACCATTTTTTGCTCCTTGGATGATGTTGTTGCATGGAGAGGACTTGACTTTGCTTGGAGAGATTTATTTTAACTTTTATACAAGTATATACATGGTGTAACATGCCCTTAAGGGTCTTCAATAAATACATTGACTCTTTGACTTTCTAGAAGCACTTAAATATGTGCTTGACCTACTTCAATGAGCAAGAAACTCATTGATAAATATAACAAAAATTAATTTTCTTTTTCTTGAATAAATACAAATATCAAAATTACATTTATCAAGACTGAACCTAGTTACACTTTCTTCAACACTCCCTCTTAAACTAGGGAGGTATTCATAGATCATTACAAGGTGTTTGGCTATTTTTCAATCTCGAATAATTTACATAAGAGAAACTGAATTGGCAATCCATCTGTTACAGCATCATAGTAACCAACATTGTCCATAGCAAGGCCTTGACTGACAACTCTCTCATAAGATCAAAGCACGATGTTGGCGAGACCAATGGCTTATAGACACATTAATCATTGTCTCTCAAGGTACATACCCACCCTGGTGTTCACTGAGTATGACTTTCTAGGACTATTCTTGTCTTGGGTTCCCAACCCTCAAAGAATGTCGGTCCTCTTGCCTACTCTTGTCTTGGATGCCCTTCACATCCTCAAAGAATATCATATGCCAGATGATTACCTAATTCTCCCATTCTTTCTTCCCAAGTGAAGATAAGAAGGTTGTGTCTATCTCTTCCTCTTAAT
>APFE030858335.1:0-11377 GCA_000404065.3 Pinus taeda
AGTGATTTTGAATAATTGTTTAAGACAATTTATATAACTGATGTATGCATCGTATCTTGAAATAAAATTAATGATTTCCATATGGTGTTAAATGAGAAGTTATGAGGCATTTTTATATTGTTGGATTATATGTCTTAGTTATGATAATTTTTATTGTTTAAAATATCTACAATGCAATATTAAATTAGAGATATAATGTATGTTTTATTCAATATACAAATAATGACTTTTGAATTCATTTAGTGATGTAATTCGTTCATAATGTCATGGTTTTTTAATTTTATAGTTGAATAAAATTCAATTTCTTTTATATCTAACATGCTATGGTTGAAAACATGTTGAATTTATACTTAGGAAAGAAAAAATGATATTCTACTAGAAACATTAATGTGTTTTTTTCCTCATAAACAACTTTGTTTGGCCCATAAAAATTTGGTTTTACTAACATTTTTTTAAAAGTTAGAAAATTGACCCTAAAAAAAAAATCATTGTTCCAGTATCACATACGTTTTGAAACTATATTTTGCATGAAAATTTCTAGTAAATTTCGTAGTCACTACCATTTTTAAAACATGTTCAAAATTGACCCCTAAAAAATAAAATCATTGTTCCAGTATACACACTTTTCATTTTTAGCACTGTTTTTGATGTTTTTTCGGGGTTTTTTGGCTAGAGTTCCCGTTTTGAGTTTATAGTTCCCGTTTCAAAGTTTACATAGATTAGATATGTTTATTACCCTATGGCTATTGTGAACACCTTATTAAGTTATCTTGGTATACATGACCTGGAAAAATATTCTTAACAACTAAACTAACCCAATTCAAAGACACCAATTAGGAAAAAGGAACAACGGTAGAATGTGACATTATTTCTCAACAAACAATTCTTTGTATGAGGTGCTTATTAATATTATAAGCCTAATTTTATTATTAAGATTGGATAGAGTACATATGATTCAACATAAACCTGATCTAGTGGATATAATTCAACAAGTGAGAGCGAATAAATGGGGATAGGCTCACAGGTACGAGGTTCATAGTGCAATGAAGGAATCTCTAACCACCGACGGATATTACAAGATTCTTACCACATGGTGGAGGGTATTTGCCGAGCCGGGAATGAGCTTGGAGGAAAGGGCCAAATGGCAGAAAAAAATTAGTAGCCTGCAAACCCATCAATAATGACAGGGCTATGCGGGGACAAGGGAACACCTCTAGCTAGTCTAGCAGGGCTCAACCTTAACTACCATGAGTAGGAGTTGAATAGTATAAAAGGAGGGAGTCACGAGAAGAGAGGGGGGCACGAAGAGGCATAAGTAAATGTGGGCAATGAGAGAGATAAAAGGAAATATCGAAGAAAGGGAAGGGACTCGCAGCAAGGAGAAACACATGTTACACCAAAAGGCATACAATGGAGTGTACAGTTACAAAAAAAGGTTACACATGCTCATTTCACCCTTCTATGTTGAAAAATGCAGAAATAAATTCTCAATTTGATTTTTCCTTGATTAAATTGAGAAAATTTGAATTTCCACATTTGTAGACAACTTGGATGCAGTTAACTTGTGTGACATGGCTTGCATCACCCAATTTACTCAGTAAATTCAAGTTGGAGGAGTTAGAGTTCAATATAACATGTGTGGTTGCTAATTTGTAGCAATCAAGGTCAATTATCTCAGGTTATTTTGAGTTAAGCTAGTTCCAACTTTTGGAGGAACTAGTGGAACGTCAGTTAAGTAGTGGGACTTCAGTCAAACTCAATGATCATCTAGTTAACTAATCAATCAACCCAAAATATCTAGTGCATGTAGAGAATGCGGGTTCCCCCTAGGCTTGGTGGAGATTCCAAGGCACTGTAACATTGGTTGTAGACTAGTCTTGAGTGTACAGGTGTTGTATGCAGACAAATGATCAACCAAAGGAATTGCGTAATCCATTTTGGAGGAATTCATAAATAACAGGGGCCTAATTTCTCAAGGAACAATGCAATGAAATAGGAGCTCAAGCAGAGGCAAAAAATTACTAATTCTGGGTCAAATACTTTCAGCACTTGCAGGTTGTGCTCAGTTGAGCAAAGCAATTATAATACATCTCTATTCATCAAACTAATGCAAGCATGCATTGGGGTTTTCAGCATTTTGCTTTCCCCAGGAAAATACTTGTTGCATGTGTGTTATTTCTTATTGCATGTCTAAAATTTGTGTTCTAGATTGTGAATCACTTTCCGCAGAGTAGTAAAGTAAGTTTGTGTCTTGTGATTTTGATTAAAATTTCATGAGCAACTACAAATGTACATCATAATTTCTACATGGTATCAGAGCAGAATTCACATTAGAGCGAGAATTCAAAGTTGTTTCTTAGGAGGTTCGATTTTGGAGCTCAGTGCAATAAGATTTCTTTAGAGCTGAGAAGATGGCCTTCAATGGACTAAGGCTACTGTATGCCTTGGAAGGCAACTCTAATTTTGTTGCATGGAAGAATCGCATGGAGGTGTTATTGGATGGCAATGGATTGCTATAATACATCAATATAAATGTTGCAAAACCACCAAAATCTGATGCACATAACCTTGCTTAGTGGAATAAAAATGTAGCCAAGGCGAGGAGAATAATTTTGGAGGTAGTACGGGATCACATAGTCTCAAATCTCCATGGAAAAGAAACTTCATTCGCAATATGGAAAGCATTGACAAAATTGTTCAAGAATAATAGTGACCATAGGAAGTTAGCACTGAAGGATAAACTTAGAAGTATCAAGATGCAAAAGAATGACACAATTATGTAGTATTTGAGCAAGTTCACACAATGTCATGATGAACTTTGTGGGTTCGGTGTGAATGTCCCTGAATAAGACTTTGTAAGCCGAGCCCTTTTGGGCCTTGCATTGAGATGGCATAACTATCAAGATTCAGTGAATGGAAGGGAGAAACTATCAAATTGGGAGTGCTTATGGTCTGATTTGGTACAAGAGGAAATAAGGCCGAATAACATAGATGGGACTTCATCCAAGGGCGAGGATGAAGAAAAATTTGCATTGGTTGGAAAGGCAAAGAAGGGAAAATGGAAGAAATCTTAATCCAAACTAGAATCCAGTCTAGGGGGCAAGAAGAAAGATTTGTCCAAAATTAAATGCTTCCATTTTCATGAATTCAGGCACTGTGCCACGAAGTGTCCACACAATAAGGAAAGCAATAATACCTCATGAGGAGCAACAGGTGAAGCCTTGTATTCATAGTTCGAGCTTGACTTTACCCTCATTGCATGCATGGCCAACACAATGATGGGGAGCGTGTGGTGCTTGGATTTAGGTGCATTGTTCCACATGACATGGTGCAAAGATTTTTTCAGTGGCCTAGAGGAAAAAGACTTGTAGATGCACATATATATGGGGGACGATGGAAGGTATAGCGTGACCGAGATTGGTATAGTCCCCTTTCAAAGGGAGTCAAGCTCCCCCCTTAGGCTCAAGGATGCCACGTTTGTTCCGGGCCTAAAGAAAAATTTCGTCTTTATTGCAGTTTTCGAAGACCATGGTTATGATGTGATCTTGATCAAAGGAAAGGCATTCTTGAGGCACATAGCCACCATATAGGTGAATTAAATCAATGTTTGTGTGAAGAACCTGTATAAGTTAGACATGGAGGATTATGTTACATTAAGAACTAAGGTGGAGAAGGTGCAGAGCAGCGATGATGGTGAACTGTGGCATAGAAGACTTGACCATTTTCATCATGGCGTCTTGAATATTTTGCAACATATAACCATATGCCTCCCCAAAGGAGCACTTGAGCAACAAGATGTATGCAAAGGATGTACTTTGGGGAAGTACGCAAAATCCACATTCCATGATCGGGACAACAAAGCAAATGCAATCCTAGAAAGGATCCACTCTGATGTCTGTGGACCTTTCTCGATAGCCTCCAATGTCAGGCACAAATATTTTGTCATTTTTATTGATTACTTCTCATAGAAGTGTTAGATTTTTTTCATGTAGAAGAAAGATGAGACATTATCCAAGTTCGTAGAATTTAAGGCACTGGTTGAGAAAGAAATGGACAAGAAGGTGAAGGGTCTCATGAAAAATAATGGAGGTGAGTACGTGTCGAATGAATTTAATATTTTTTGTGTAATAGAAGGCATTTGACAAGAGTTGATAGCACCCCACAACCCACAACAGAATGCGATGGCCGAGAGAAAGAATTGTATCATTGTGGGAGCAGCGAGGGCGATGTTGCATAACCAAGGAATACCTTTGCACTTTGTGGGTAGAGGCATGCAACACAACATTCTATTTGCAGAACTAGTGTCCTCATCTGATTCTGGGCATGATTACATTGAAGGAGGCTTTCTTGGGGAGAAAGTCAGATGTGTCGCATTTCAGGATTTTTAGAGCCTCTGTTTATTACCATGTCTCGAAAAAATCAAGGAAGAAGCTCAAGCCGACAATAGAATCGGGGGTATTTTTGGGTTACACATAAACTCCCCATAACTAACATCTGTACTTGCCATCCCTCAAAATGAAATTTGTTCAAAGGGATGTAAAATTTAATGAGGAGAAAGCGATGAGGTGCTCTCTTGAGAGGGAGCTTCAGATCCCACAAGAAGAGGAGCTTTTAGCCCCAAAGGAGGAGCCTCAAGAAGTTGTGGAACAACCACAAATTGAGGAGCAAAGAGTGGAGACAACCACTCAAGCAGAACCATCTAGAGAAGCAAAAAAAGGATTAGGGAAGCTGTGAAACTTGTGTAGGATGCGAGGGAGAATGTGGGTGCTCCGTCAAATTTGCGTAGGCAGAGAAGGTCACCAGATCGGTACACTAACTACATGGCTTTAATGATTGAGCTTGTAGAGAATGAACCATCCTATTTCGAGGAAGCGGTAGAGAAACATGTATGGGTTGATGCAATGGTGGAGGAATAGTAATCCATTGTAAATAACAATGTTTTGGAAGTGGTACCACGACCAACAAATAAGCCAATTGTAGGTTTGAGATGGATCTTCAAGGTAAATAAGGCAGCATATGGAAGCATAGAGAAGTATAAGGCCAGATTTGTGGCCAACAGTTACTCTCAAGTTGAACAAATTGACAAGGTACCCATCCATTAGATCAATTCTTTCTCTTGCTGCCAAGATGGGATGGAAGATCCACTAGATGGATGTAAAAACAAAATTTCTCAATGGGGTTATTAAGGAGGAGGTGTACATCCAGTAACCATAAGGCTTTGAGAATTTTATTGGGAGTCTCATTTGTGCAGAATAAAGCAAATGTTGTACGGTCTCAAACAAGCACCCCATGCTTGGTACACTAGGATCGATAGCTATCTGACCAGTTTGCGCTTCACCAAAAGTGAAGCATTCAAACCTCTATCATGTTTTTGTAGAAGGTAAATGGTTGATTATTGTCTTATATGTTGATGAATTGATTTTAACTTGTGATGAATAGTTGATCTGATCTTGCAAGGAGGACCTTGGAAGAGAATTTGAAATGAAGGACATGGGTCTCATGCACTACTTCCTCGGATTGGAAGTATGGCAAGGTGATGGGGAGATATTTGTATTTCAAGGAAAGTATGAAAATGAGATACTACAGAGATTCTGCATGGAGAGTTGCAAGCCCATGGGGACATCTCTAACGACCAACTTAAGGAAGGAGGATGCCACTTCAGGTGAGGAAGTGGATGATACCATTTATCGACAACTAGTGGGTCCACTGATGTACTTTATGAATACATAACCAAATATGTGCTATGAAGTCAACCAGTTGAGCCAAGCTATGGTCAGGCGAGCATGTTTTACAATACCTCAGAGGCACTACCTAGTTTGGAATATGGTACAGAAGAGCAAGGGAGTGAAGTTGTGTGACTTCACATATGCATACTGGGTGGGGAGTCCATCAGATCGAAACATTAGGTGGAATTTTCAGCGTTGGGTCCCATTGAAGCCTCAAAAATCACTACGACAACATGGGGGATAACCACCTAGTCTGAACCTTAAGACAACTCCTTTTTCGTTTAAAGTGGTGGCTTCGACTGGGGATAATGGGACCAGTTTCCCAATGTGGGTTTTAATATGAGAGTGTGTGGTTCATGAGCGTTTGCAAATAGAATAATGATAATCTAAATGACCTCTTCTATCATGCAAATCTTCTAACTAACTTATTATAATATAAACTCGGGTATTTCTGTGTGGTATGCGATCTACATAGGTATCTAGTTAACATGTGATAATAAAGAATAATCATGCATAAACAAAGATGATAATGTATAAGATAATTTCTTTGACTAAATAGTTAGCGAAAGAAATTTATAAAATAAATCACATATATGATGAATTCTATATATGAAAATTAACAATTTCAGATTTGCATCATACAATAGTGCAATTAACGCTTAACAGAAAGAATAAATCTCACATACAATTCATGAAAGTAAAGTGTTGTCACTGACTAAAAGAAAACATAATCAATCATACAAGATAATAGTACCATATGTGCGAAGTTTTGCTCATTTAACTAATGACATGGATCGACTCCTTTCTTCAAGTCAAATTAACTCTGAAGAATACAATAGTGCATCAACAAAGGAAAGTAGTATGATATCTAAAAGAAATGATCGTGTTCCATAATTTCACGAAATCATTCACAAACTTACAAAAGTGCATTCTTTGCAAATGTTTTGATAAAATTATGGACCCTTCTCTAAATGCATGAGAAGGGTATAAATACTATTCTAACTAAGGTGAAAAAATAGATTATACAAAAATTTGAGGAGGTTTCAAACAACCTTCCTCCTAACTAGTTAACTAACTCCAAAAATAAACAGTGGCCTAATGAGTAGAACTAAGATGATGATTTGTTTTCTGCCAAGTTTTCCTTCAAATTTCAAATATCGGTCATTGGTTTGAGTTGAGGAGGTGCCCCAAAATGTGTCCTGAGTTGTCCTACGAAAATCACATTGGTGAGAGGTAGCAACATCCGTTGAGTCGAATGAAGTGAGCAGTTAAGGGTCATGATCTAGTTGTGCGGTTTTACGAGGTATTGCCAATATGACTCTGAGTTGGTCTTGGTCAATTTTGCGATTGCCTCCCTTTGAGTCTCCACCTTTTCTTTCCAGCTTTTATGCAAAGCACCCAAATTGGGCATTTATTTTAGGCTGCCTTCTTTTAGCAGGTTGGTGACAAACAGAGTGTGGTTCACCTCCTTGATTAGATTCTTCGATACCCTAGTTGCCTAACTGCTAGCTTAGCTTGCTTGATTCTCGCATCCCAATATGTGAAAAGAATGTCTTTGTGTGTTTCCTCAATTTCAGGTAGATTGGCCTTCCTTTCCTCTTCTGTTTCTTGCCATTCGATGAACTTTGAGATTCTGGTATTGAGATCAATAAACTCGGTTCTCTGGTCGATAGCCTTATTTATTAGCTGGTCACTAGTGATCAGATAAGGAGTAATGTGTGACATCTTTTGGCATAAATACTCTTGCTGCTTTATTAGGAGGGAATTCAGTTCCAAAGCCTCTTTAACGAACTCCTCAATAGTGGGAACATCCTTATATTTTTCCATGGCTTGCTGCAATTCTTGGAGTTGCATGTTTTTAGCCGATATATCGGCTTTGTGGCTTATTTTCAGGATCTCCATGCTATGTCACAATTGGTCAAGTTGCCTAGCTACTTGCTTGTTCACATTTGCTTTCTATTTTTTCAGCTCTGCAATCCTCTCCTCCTTTTCTCTCAACAAAGTAGAGACTTCAGTGCCTTTGTCCATGGTGGCTGTTGCATATGCTCCCGTGAACTGTGACAATGTAGTCAAGTTCTTGGCTAGGTTGAAAGGAATGTCCCTCCAAACTATGTCCATTGGCTCGTTTCCAGGTGGGAGCTCGAGTATTTCTACCCTTTCCTTTTTCTCTGTCTCCTCACTACTGCCTTATGGAGCGGGTTGTAGAACACATCAAGTGGAGGGATTTCAGACACTTTCAAGATGATCTCTGATGTGGGTAAAGTAGGGATAATCTCAGTCTGTTGGGATGTTGTCGCCCGTTCATCCATAGGCTTTGACTGCTCATCCATGGGTTTGGACTGGTCGTCCATAGACTTGGACTATGTATTCTCCTGAATATGTAGAGGAGTTTGACACTCCATTGTCTCTTGGGTATCTGTTGTTTTGGGAGTGTCTTGCAGTTTCTGATTAAACTGATCCCACTCATGCTCCAAATTGCTGCCTTTGACCTCTGAACTGATTTCTTTAGGTGGGGTGCTCAGAACCTATTTCTCAGCTGACTTCTTGCTGGACTTTGTTGTATTATCTGTCTCTTGGGCCTTCCCCGTATCTGGTGTTTTCTCAGTATTCACTTGAGATGTTGTGCGAGAACTAGGTCCTTCACTATTAATAGTCACACTTGGAGTAGGCTTATCTTCGATTTTCAACAATTGTAGTGGGATTACTACGAGCCTTTCATTTCTGAATTCCTGAAATCTTTAAAAAATTTCAGGACTCAGGTTCGTTTTAGCCCATTTGAATGCTTGTTCAAAGGACTTGGCTGATTGTAACAGGTCTTCAAAATCATTATCCTCATGGTTGTATGGCTTGAGCTGTACCGCAGTAGTGATGTTATGTGCTACCTTGTCTGGATCGAATTTCCTTTTTGGCAATGTATGAAGCTTGAGGGCTTCCATGTTTGCTGACTCCTTAATGGCATGATTACAATTTGCTCAAGCAAAAGAACCGCCCTTGACAGGAAAAGAGGGCCATAATAACTTATTGTTTTCTTTGAGGACTTTAGTTAGGCCTTTTCCTACGGTCTGGTAGGCAATTTCCCTTGCTAACAATTTATCAGAAACATATAAAGGAAGGACATGTGGGTTAGATGTGCTACCAAAAACCCTAATGTAGGTGAACTATTCTTCAATAAAATATTTGTCGATAGCTAGAAGGTCTGTTGCGGCTTCTTGGGAAAACCTGGGGGTTTCTTATTGAAAATTATTTGATGCAGGGGAAAACCAACAGAATGACATATTTTTATAGAAATGGGGTATATAATGGGATTCCCATATTTTCTTATGACTGAGGTGGATAGGGTAGGGGTCCTGTAAAGTCCATTTCCAACCCATGGTAGGAAATGCAGTGCAAAAACAAATGGCGTCCATAATGTAGGCATAAAAATAGAAAGGGGGAAGGTTCTCTGGAGATGAGGCTCTCTTCTGGTCATACTCGGTAATGATGGTGGCTAGGTTATCAAATAGGATGGTGGCCCAATTCATGATGTGGGAATTAATGCAGACATCAATCAGAGGAATCTATTCTATGGAAAACTTAGAATTATTGGGAAACCCATATAGTCTACCTAACATAGTAGCTGCATAATTATAGGGGTTTTCCAAAGAGGCTATAGCATACATAACCGATTTGTCAAATTTGAATTTGTTGTCTAATACTCTCCAGCCCTAGATCAGCTTGAAGGGGTCTGGGTTCTTATTTGCAAAGCTGGCCATGTATGTCTTATCATATATATCTTGAGGATTAGGTATATGATACATTTTCTTCATATCCTCTGCTCTAAACGATCCCATGAGTTCGTTTCTTGAATCCTGAATTGCCTATCTTCAATGGTGAGGTTTTTGACCACCCACCCGATCATATCTGTGTATGGGAGGATTTTAGCCCTCGCTCCTATCCTATGCAGGAAAGAACATGCAACGTCCTTGAATTGAAGCCCCGAAGGTCTTGTTGAGTCAGTTGTTCCTCTTGTAACAGTAATATTGGGATGCTCATCCTCAAGCGTATTGTAAATTACCTCCCAAGATGTTGCTCCTCCATCAGAGCTACAGACTGTATCAGATAATATGGGAGCCTCTATGTAAACTCAGGTTCTGCAACGCTCTGCTTTTTCTATTTCCGCATCACCTTCCTTAATGACTTGTCTTTTGTAGCTTGCCTGAAATGGACAAGATATATCAGTGCAGACAATATCGGGCAATTAAGATTGAAAGCATTTCTAAAATGACCTTGGATCGTGAGAAAGTTTTAATGAGATACTCAATGTTAACTACCCATAACTTGGAAAATGATTAGCTCTCCTCGGGCCACTAAATATTTTTTATCCTTGTCAATTCATTTGTGTTTGTATTTAAAACGTAATTATTTCACACGCTTACTGCTCTTATTCGCATATTGCAATCTTCAAATGTATAAAATATAGCGTTGTGATTACTATAAGGTGAAATGTGATTATGATTGTGGCAATATCACATTTCACAAATCGTTAATGGGGATTGTAATGGCATAGCTTAATTACTTGCAGAGTTTGCAAACTGCGATTTGTGAAATGACAAGGTGCTTATAATCGAGATATCATAGTGGGAGGTTTGATCGAGCATCACAGATTTTTAAAGGTGTTTTATGATAGTCACATGGAAAAGTGCGATTTGCGATTTGCTATAAGGATCTCCTCCTTGGGTTGTTTTGCATGATTTTTCAAGGCAATTTCTTAGAGTTAGGTTTTATTATCCTAAGACTAAAAATTTAAAAAGGGTCCCCATTTATATATCTAACCTAGGTATTGTTATTCATAAATGGGGGGGTTGTCACATAGTACAACAATTGGCAATTCACTTGGGAGAACCAGCTATCTCTGAGTAGTTTTTGTTAGAAAATTATATATTACGGAGTAATGGAACACATAAAATATTGCAAAAACACAGAAAACGCATAAAACAAGAGAGACATAGATATATTTGGTTGACCCAGTTTGGGCTACGTCCACCCCGAATAGCCAGTCCTTCCTTTCTATTATCCAGCAAAATGTAGAGACACAACCTAGAGCAGATCCGCTGTAATATCCTCTATTTTCTCTCACAGTCTCACCTCTCTATTTCTTGCTCACAGAATACACATCTATTACACAGCCTCAAATACAATACCCACATACAAAGAGAGGGGTTGCCTTCTAGGGAAAAAAAACCCTTAACTAAACATAAGTTCTACCATCAGATCATCCGCCTAATGAACGACCCAAATTGACTAGAAATTACTATACTTTTACAAGGCAATTTTACATCTATTTTTAGCTTCGAGGGCGCTGCCCCCGAGCCCCTGCCGGGGGACCACTAGCCCCCGGACCCCCTAGCCGGGGGGGATCGGCCCCCTTGGACCCTCGCGGGGGGGACAAGTCCCCCCTGCACCCCCCCGCGTGGAGGGGTGTACAAACTTCCTGGGCTATACATCCGGCTGAAACAAAGACCTTTGAACAATCATGCTCCACACACAACAATCTCCCACTTGGAGAATGATTGTAGCAACTCCACCGTTGCTTCATCTGTTGGACAATGACTCCTCTTTGGACCTAGCTATTTCTCATCTTCATCGTCATCCTTGAAGACCAATTGAAACTG
>APFE030858338.1:9055-40901 GCA_000404065.3 Pinus taeda
AAAGAGAAATGTTGGTGAAGGTGTCTAGGATTACTGTGTTAGATTCAATACTATTTATAATGCCATTCCAGCTGACATCAGACCACCTATGGGGCTGGCTTTGATCACATTTCCTAATGGTTTTGATCCCGATATGGCATATTAGTTGAGAGAAAGAGACTGAGCTACATTGGAGGACATGCAGAAAATTGTAGTAAGTGTTGAAGCAAATTTGTTAGCTAAGAGAGCTAGAACAAAGACCAAGGAAAAAGTGACTATAAAAGAAGAAGCTTCTACTTCAGATCATTTGCTCTGTAATATTGAGAAGATGTTTGATAGATTCACCATTGCCAATAAGCCTGAGACACAAGTTAGAAATCCAAATTTTCGTGATCAGCAGCAACCACAATTTAGAATCAATCAACGAGATCAAAGAGCTCAAGATCCATCAGCTCAACAGCAAGTAAAAACACCATTACAGCAAAACTATATTCATGGCACTGAATCAAAAGACGATGAGGCCCTAATTGGATAAGATAATCATTTTTTACACCAGATAAGCTGCCAATTTATATCACCAAAGATGAAAAGTATTCAAAAAGTCAAACTGTCCAAAAGGATGAAGATTTTATATTGGAAAATGAAACAATCCTAGAAGAGGAATCAGATGAATATCAGAGAGGATACATGAATGCATTGACAACGCAGCAAAGGCAATACTCACTTAGGAGTAGGGATGTTCCTATCAATCCAATTCATAAAAGAAAGGAAGCAACACCATCAAAGAATGACTCTCCAAATGTGCAGAAAAAAGGAAAAGAGCTAGCGGACTCTACTTCTAGTAAAGTGCAATCAGCAAACGAAAATTCAAATCAGCCAAGTGCAACAGAGGAGAAAACTGAAAAGAAAGATGCTCCAGTCAAAGAGGTAGAGAAAACTACAGCCTTTAGCTTAGAAAATGAAATTGCTAAGTTAAAAGTGTCAATACCTTTGACTGAATTAATGAAGAATAGCAGTTATAAAGGTCAAGTGGCTAAGATTTTGAATGTAGATCCTTTGTCTGATATGGTAAATGTAGAAGATGACCAACCTGAACTTATCTTTTGTCCAGCATTAGAAGGTCAATATGAGGATAGTGATGTAGCTCCTTTTTACATCGGCCATAGATTGCATTATTATGTTTTGCACAATGCCATGTTTGATTCAAGAGCATCTCATAACCTCATGCCAAAGGCAATTATGGAAAAATTGGGTTTGAACATCACTGGAAAGTATCATGACCTTTATTCCTTTGATTCTGGTAGAGTAAGATGTATTGGTCTCATTAAATATTTGGTTGTCAGTTTGGATCAGATTCCAGTGAAAAATGTTCTTATGGATGTAGTTGTGACTGACATTCCCCCTAGATTTCACATGCTTCTATCTAGATCATGGGGTGCAAAACTCAAAGGGTCATTGCAATTATATTTCTCCTATCTACTATTCCTATGTTTAGTCAAACGAGGAAGCTATGTAGAGAGAAAAAGATGAAGTACATGATTACGAGCAAAGAGAAACCTATGAATCATCCAATTAATTATGTACATATAGATTTAGAGTCTTTTGTTCTATATTCTGATAGTTTTAATGATGTAAATAGTTAATTAGTTGAAGTAGAAGATATTCCAGAGATCACTAAAATTTTCAGAGTTGTAATTCATCAAGAGAAGCAAAGGCTTGAAAGTACCACTAAGCAGTCAACATTCCACCAATAGCGAGAAAAAGATGGGCAGCAGCCAAAGGTAGAAAAACTGGTAGAATTTTAGCATTTGGAAGAGGAAGTTGGCTTGTGGAGTATGGACTTTGATGGAGTAGTAGGTAGGGAAGGTGTCGGAATTGGTATTTGGAAACACAGCCTTGTTTTCTCACCAAATAAGGTCCCGAGTAATGTAAGATTTTGTTCCTACAAGTTGGCTTTTGATTTTTCTAATAATGAAGCAGAATATGAGGCACTAATTGCAGGCTTGAAAATCCTCAAAAAGCTTAATGCAAAAATAATTTCAGTTTATGGCGACTCCGAATTAGTAATCAAGCAAGTCAAGGGAGAGTACCAAGCAAAACATCCTCAAATGAGGGCTTACTGTAATGCAGTTTTAGACATTTTGAGGTTGTTTCTAGATATTACTTTGACATGTGTTCCACGTGCATAGAATGTTATTGCAGATTCCTTTGCAACAGCAGCAAGTAACTTGAAGATTCTAATGAATTCAAACAATAAGTTTGAAATTCATATGAAAAATCACCCATTTGTCCCTGATAATCAAAGATATTGGCAAGTGTTTCAAGATGATAAGGAGATTGAAGATTTTCTGCGAAATGAAGGTAAATATCAAGACACTTCTATAGATGGTGAGCAAGATAATGGCAAACCAGTCTTAGAAGTAAACCAAATGGAAGTTTTGTAGCTGAAAGACAATTTCATCCCTAAAGGCCTCATACCTTTAGAAGAATTATTTTACCAAGATGATGTAGCCCGGAAACCAAGTTTGATGCCAACTGAAAAGAGAGTTAAAGACATGAATATTGGAATAGTAGAAAATCCAAATATGGTGAAGTTGTCAAAGGTGTTACCTCCTCAGGTAAAGGCAAAGTACATTAGTTTATTGTCTTCATTTACTGATGTATTTTCATGGGACTATTCAGATTTGAAGGAGTACAATAAAAGTATAATTCAGCACGTCATTCCAATCAAGCCAAACCAAAAGCCATTTCGCCAAAAGCTAAGGAGGATCAATCCTAAGTTGCTACCATCCATAGAGAAGGAGGTGAATCGATTATACAAGGCTGGTATAATCGTTCCAATCATATTTTCAGGATGGATTTCTAATTTGGTGTCTGTGCGGAAGAAGATAAGTGAGATTAGATTATGCATTGATTTCAGAAATCTGAATAAGGTATCTTTGAAAGATAATTATCTGTTTCCAAAAATTGACCACATACCTCAAAGAGTGGTTGGGGCATCTCGTATGTTGCTGCTCGATGGGATTCCAGATACAATCAGATTTTGGTCCATGAGGATGATAGAGACAAAACAGTATTCACTACTCCGTGGGGGACTTTCCATTATGCCAAGAAGCCATTCAGTTTAAAGAATGTTGGTGCAACTTTTCAACGGGCTATGGATATCACCTTTGCAAATGATAAATATGTACTTTTAGTAGTTTATCTCGATGATTTGATAGTTTTTTCTAATTTAGAAGAGGAACATCTTTACCATTTGAAGATATTTTTTTAGTGGTGTAGAAAGTATGGCATATCTCTTAATACAAAAAAGAGTTTGTTTACCATGGATGAAGGAAAGCTTCTCAGTCACATCATATCAAAGGAGGGCATCCGCATCAAACCTGCTCGAGTGGAAGCTATTCATAAAATTGATTTTCCCCGTAGTAAAAAGGAGATCCAAGCATTCAATAGTAAGATGAACTTATTACGTCGTTTTGTGCCAAATCTAGTAGAACATTTGAGGTAAATCACAAACACGTTAAAGAAAGATATTGTAGTAAAGTGGACCAAAGAAGCTATCAATTCTTTCGATTTGGTAAAGTTGGCCCTTTCTTCAGCTCCAATTTTGATCAGCCCTGATTATTCCAGGATTTTATTTTATTTTCATTCGCTTCAAAACATACTATGGCAGCAGTCTTGATGCAGAAAAGAGACCAACTTGAGAAGCCAATTGCCTTTTTTAGCAGAACAATAAGAGATACAACCTTAAAGTATAATATTATTGAGAAGCAAGCTCTTGCCTTGGTGAAAGCTGTGAAATATTTTCAAGTATATATTTTGCATTCTCATATTCTTGCCTATGTTCCTAACACAGCCGTTAAAGATGTTTTAGTGCAGACAGATCCAGAAGGGAGATGAGGCAAATGGATTGTAACTTTGTTATAATATGACTTGGAAATAGAGCCAACAAAGCTCATCAAGGGGCAAGATTTGGTAAAACTGATGACAAAGTCTAATTTGCATGCCTTGGACATAAACTTGGTTGTTGTTATGTCTAAAGAAGATAAGGACAACTCACCTATTCAGGTATCATAAATCTTTATCCATTCCCCTTGGTATTATGATATTTTATATGTGCTCCAAAATGTTTCACCACCCCCAGGAATGACTAAAAATAAAAGTAGAACTCTGAAATTAAAGGCTGCCATATTTTGTATGATGAGTAATGCATTGTATTGGAAAGATCCTGGAGGTATGTTGCTGAATTGTTTGGTTGAGGAAGAAGAAAAACAGTTCATGGATGATTTTCACAAGGGGGATTGTGGAGGTCATCTGTTTTGGAAGACAATGGCAAATAAAATTTTGAGAACAGGGTACTATTGGCCTACCCTCTTTGCTGATGTGTATAAAACTATTACAAGCTACCATGAATGTCAAATTTTTCAGGGAAGGAGAAAATTATAGCCACTACCTCTCAAACCGGTTGAAGTGCTCTGTTTCAGCAGTCAGGCCTTGATTTTATTGGAGAGATCCACCCTACATCTTTAGCTCAGCATAAGTGGATCTTGACAGCGACGGTCTACTTTACAAAATGGATTGAGGCCATCCCCACTCGGAAGGCCACTGATACTGTAATAATTCAGTCTCTCGAAAATAATATTTTGTCACGTTTTGGTTCTCCAAACAAGCTAATTACAAATAATGCAGCAGCTTTTAAATCTAAAATAATGATTGATTTTTGTAATAAATATCAAATTACCTTGGATCATTCAACTGCATACTATCTACAAGGTAATGGATTGGCGGAATCTTCAAATAAATCATTGGTTAACATCATCAAAAAGCTATTGGAAACAAACAAAAAGAGTTGGCACAAAAATCTTGTTAATGCACTTTTGGCAGATAGAGTAAATCAGAAGAAATCAATTGGCATGTCTCCGTTTCAACTAGTATACGGTGTTGACACAGTGTTCCTGACATCTCTCGCAGTCCCGATGGTAAAGCTTCTACAGGAAGCTGACAGTGAAAAGGATCATTTTCAGCAAAGGATAAACCAAATGATCCATTTACAGTAGACGAGAGAAGAGGTTTTCTAGAATACCTTCAGGATGCAAGAGAGAATCAAGAAAATCTATGACCGGAAGGCAAAGTCAGATAAGTTTCAAATTGAAGACATAGTGCTCAAGTGGGAAGCTAGAAATGAAAAAAAGGTAAGCATGGCAAGTTCGAGATCATGTGGAAAGGACCATTCAGAATTGCTACATATTGGGGTCAAAATGCTTTCCTGCTGAAAGAAATGAATGGAGAAGATTGTCCAGGTGGGCCAGTCAATGGTCGGCTACTCAAACGGTACTATCTTTGAAATGTTTTCTGTTGTCATATGTGTCACTGTACATACCATTTTATTTCCTTCATTGAAAGTGTGTACTGTCATCATTCATTCAGTTTGGGGCCCGAAGTGAAGGCTATAAAACTGAAGGTCTGATTTTAGTTTTGGTGTGGATTGTTTGAGTTAGTTTTTAGTTAGTTTTCAGTCAGATTTCTGTCTTGAAATTGAGTCTGTATTGAGTCAAATTTCAGTCCTGAAATTGAGTCAAAATATTGGTTTTGGGTTGTTGAAGTTAATAACTCCATAGCCCGATGGAATAAGGCATTGTCTACTTTCCAGAGATCTATAGTTCTTGGCACCTCCAAGGAGCTATCATCCCCATTGGAGCCAATGTTAGTGTCAGTATCTTCATCCCTCCATCAATGATCAAAACTCTCTTGTTGCATTGCAGTTTAGGTGTCTCATCTGATCAACTGCATTCCATTACGAACATGGATTGTCTGATGGAAGTGGCATATTATCATTTTTCCCTCATGGTCTTTACCTGCTGGCCTATTTTCACAAATTCAACTCATTTATAGTCATTTTTTGTCTTTACATCTGCAAAAGTCATTTTTAGGGTTTTACGTCTCATAGGTCTAGGGTTTTGTCATTAAAGTCTTGTAAAAGCTCAATAATGGTCAACAGGCACATGACGAGGTCAAATAAAACTTTAGGATCAAAAATTTCAATAATCACATGCTCAGTGATTGATTTTTTCTCAAAACCCTGTTTTGAGGAAAAACAGAGTTTTATTGTCTTATGTATACAAATTTCATGTAATTTCATTTTTTCTATATGTAATAAGTGTGAGCTACATCCCTGGTCACCTTGCCAAACTCCCGCACTGTAGCTCCTGTAAAAGAGTCAAAAATTCAAAGCATTTAGTCCATCAAAGGCAAAAAGCAAGTCAAACTGCTAAAACAGAGTTTTAAAGAACAAGTGAAAAGAAAACTTTAGAAAAGTGGGTTTTTGTAAATAAAAATTAAAGTCCAAGGGTATATAAAGTGTTTCTTATGTTTAAGAGTTCATTTATGTGGCAAAAATAAAGTGAACAAGCTAAGTCATGATTTGAGGAGCAAAAGGCAAAAACCGCAGCAAAAGTTGTGAAGTTTCCTAGCGCGACGCACCTAGGTTGAGACACGGCGCACGCAGCGTAGGAAACACACTAAACCTTCAATGGGCATGGTGCACCTATTGAGTGCAGCGCACCTGCCTCTGGGCACGGCGCATCAATCCTCCTAGCTTAAACTTCACTCAAATCACCTCCTCCAAGCTCCAAATCTTGCAAACCTCATTTCACAAGTAAGTTTAACATTCCTAAGTGGCATTGCAAGGGTTTTAGTCAGCTTTCATGGTGTGTAAATAGGTGAAAAGGAAAACCCTAGTTTGTTGCACAGTCACATTCAAAAATTTGTCTAGGGTTTCAAAGTTGTCATTGTTGCTATTTCCTCCCTTGCATCATTTTCATATCCCTTCACTACATTTCCCTCATTTCATTTTCCCTCCCCTTTCTCATTCACACTCATCTATCCCACTATCCCCAAAACTAAAAACCTTAATACCTAATTTCCAATACTCCTAAACCCTAATTGGCATCCCCAAACCCTATCACTCCCTAAACCCATTATATCTAGCATAAAAAATCTCTCATTCACTGTCCCCCTCATCAATTCCATTCGTCAAATAGAAAACACCTATTCTTGATTTACAATCTCTTCATACTCATCGCTTCAAACCAAATAGTGGAAAATATGGAGACAGATTCACCTTATGGAAGGGATGAGGAAATAGTGAGTGATTCCTCTCAAGAAATTCATGCACCCAAAAAACCTCACAAGGGAGGAAAACACATTTGGGAGGAGCCCACTACACCTACAAAGCTATTGGCTTGTCCTCTCGCTGTAGCATGTTTCAAACATCAATCTTGCTATCAATTTTATGAGATGGTGGAAAGAGTCAAATACCACCATGAGATTTCTAGATTGTTTTTTCTTCATATTCACAATGGCCAGGTCAATTTGGCAGGTGTTACATTCACTTTGACACCTGAAACTATAGTTGAAGCAACAGGTATTCTGAATGTGGGAGAATAGTGGAACAAGGAACAGTTGATGGAGAAAAAACATTATGAGGCTTATATCAAAGCTGGCTATTAGAAGCAGATCAGTAAAATGTTCCCTTTCAGATACCTACAAGACACATATGCTCCACTCATGAAGCTAATTATCAAATATTTCAACTGTGAAGGGAGACTTTCTCGCTTGTACGCCTACCATATTAGATTATTGATGCATTTCATTAGGGTGAGGATGATGAACCGCCCCTATTTCATGTACTAGAATATTGAGAAACATGACCACATTGGTGGAACGAAAGCCTCCTCATCAACAATACAACAACATTTATCACTTTGCATTGATCAAGATTTTGGTTTTGCATCATCTAAGTTTGCTGAATGTTTCATGTGATGATTTTATTTCACATGAGGATTTCACAAGTCCTCAAGTGACCCCATCAGCTTTTCATGAGGCAGGAGGGCCTTCATCACTTATCAAAAGGGGACAAGGAGGCTATTTGTAGCAGCAAAATGAGTACTATCTCCACCCGAGGTGGAAGGGGTCTCATTTCCTTCAACAACAAAGCAGGTACAAGACAAAGGTAAACAACCAGTGCATGAGGAAGGGCCTTCTATAGGTCAAGAGAGAGATTTCATTCTCATTCAGGATGAGGGCACTGATTTGGGCTCCCAAAGCTCAAAACTCAAAGAGATCATCCAAGAACAAGAAGCTAACATTCATGTCTTAGCTCTTAACCTGGAAAGAGCTAAGTGGATTATAAACTACCTTGAGCAAAGGAACAAGCAGGTGGAGGATCAGCGGAAGATCATGGAGCTCCAAACCATAAGAGAAAATCGGCAAGCAGCTAAGAGGAGGAAAATCAAATTGACACCACTAGAACAAGAGATTGAAGCTGGTCATGAATCTTGGATAGAACGGACAAATATGCACTTGGAGAAGCTGCTGGAGAAGGCCAACAAAGAGGAAAAGATGTTGAGGCACATGGCTTATCACTATTTGGCAAGAAACAAGATTTGCAAAGCGAGGATAAGGACCTTAAAGGCCAAGTTGAGGAAAACTTTGAGGAGGAAGAAAGACCAAGATAGCCTCAAAATCTTGGCTGAGGCTTCCTTAACCCAACATAGTACTTGATGCAGGTCACTCAGCCCAAATTTCAAGAAATTTGGCACACTTTTTGTCAATTTTGAATTTTTGAAGGAAAAAACAGGGTTTTCTTCCTAGTGCATAGCGCCACCCAGCGCTCGCTTTTGCTAGGGACCTCCTCTGGAGGAAAAATCTACATTTTTGGATTTTGCATGCAAAATTATGAATTATTAGAAATTACTAGAAAGTTTTGTCAAGTTTTGAGCTTCCAAAAGGGTCAAAAACACCTCAAAAATGTCGTTTCTGCCCCTTTTTGGCCACACAGGAAGTAGTGTTGGGAGAACTCACTTGTGGAGGTGAAAATGGACACCAAATTCAGAAATTTTACTTGTTATAGAAGTTAGATAGATAGACCTTTCCAACAAGTCCACTTGGACCAAATTTCGTGCATGGGAAGGCCTCAAATATTAGCTACAAAAAGGCACTATGCACGGGACAGTGGTGCGACACACAGAATGGAAAATTGTCATTTTTTGCCAAAAAACTTTGTTTTTCGCCCAATTTTTTCTCAGTTTGACTTTTTTCCCTCTCATGGTGAAACTAATGATGTAATTTGATGTAACTTGATGGACTTTGGTGTAAAAATGTTGAAAATTCACTCATGGAGGTAAATACATGATGTAAAGGTAGTTTTGAACTAAATGAATCAGTTTCCTACATTTTAGAGGCTAGTTGTTCCACTTCCTACTTTTTAGTTCTTAGTTTAGATCTTGTTGGAACAACTCCTAAACTCATGAATTCAACCTCTAAAGCTTAGCATGAGTTGTTTGTTGCCTATATCTAGTACTTTTTCAGTCATTTGTCAAGGTTCGACTCTTATGAAAGCTTGGAGCAACATTTTACATTCATCTCTGCAGTTTGGCAAAGGAATAGACCAGGGTTTGCAGCATTTTGTGGGATTCTAGTGGCAAGTTGATTTGGTATTGTTTCTTCTTCTTTAATTCAAGTTTACATGTGTTTACGTATGCTATTATCTCTCTTTTCAGCTAAACTAAATGAATCAAGGATAAAGGTAGAAATCATTGATGTTGTAGTGTTCTACCTAAGGTTTGTTTAGTTTTTTATGTTTTCAACTGTTTGAAGAGGATTCCATAGAAACCTCTGCAAAGCTAAGTCCATTCCCCGGACCCAAATTTTCCTTTCACATTTGAGCCAACAAACCAACATAAAATTCAATCAAACTCAACTGAGCCTACACCTAGCCTAAAAATACTCTTTACATCAGTCATCTCAAGCCTCATTTGCTATATTTTCCTCAGATTGACAAGGAGAGAGCCGTCTCCCGACTTGGTAGGGCTAGCTACCAGGTTAAGCATGGTTTGATGTTACCTTAGATCCTGCCTTTCTTAGCTTGAGGTAGATTTAGGCCCTAATAGTTGTATGCTTCTCTTACTTTCAATTAATAATAAATTATGTGTTTTATTTCCATAAGTGTGTAAATAATTACTCATTTGATATGATACTCCTTGATCAATCACATAGTTTATGTTAGAATGAATTATGTTATGTATGCCTTTTTCATCTCTGTTTGATCTTCCTAGCAGGTATTCATCCAAAAAGGCATAGATAGGATTGAACTTAGAAAAAATAATATCTAGGATGACATCAAAGGACGTTAGCATCAGAGTGAGGTATGTCATTTATCCTCCTTTGTATTTTCTGATATAAACTAGGTGTTAGTTCGAGTCTTCGTAGACTGTCACCAGGGATCAAAATGGGCTCTTACTATGTCTAGTTTTCGAAGATGTTTTGTACATGAGTTTCAATTCTAATCATATCCTAAGTATTTTCATCAGAAGCAACTTAGAAAGAGCTTTCCAACGGTATATTTCATGCCTGAAACTGGTTCCTCAATCAGAAAATATGATAAAAATGAATGATTGATTCTTGGTTATGCATGATGCATGTTTTCTTATAATTTTACACTTTGAAAACTTACTTCACCCTTTTCATGGTTTATAGCTGCAAATCCAATGAATTATGGTCGATTATGTGAGCTATCATGTGTGGAAACATTAGTTTCAATATTATTGATCTATGAAGGAGGTGGTTGGCATGATTTGTTTTTGGGGTTTTGAGGTCATTTGCTACACAACGGGACAAGTTTACTGCAAAATCCGTTTCTAAAGTAATGGACATACATTTACAAACGTAAAGAGGTTTTTCTCAGTCACATACCCAATAAAAAAAACCTCCTTCATTTTATGCACATGTGTTACTATGTGGGAGATATAAAGTGCGATTTGAAGCCTACATTAAAACAAAACAAATTCTGCATTTGTTTTACTGTTTTAGTCATTGTATTTTGGTGCCATTTTATAACTGATGGAAATTAATTTTGAGAAATCCAATGAGGATTTTGTCAACCACGAGCAATATAAAAAAAAAAAAAAAAAAAAAAAAAAAAAAAAAACTCTTTCAGTTTATTCACAGGTGTCGTGAATTGGAATATTTGACTAGACCTTTACAACCTTTTTTTACAAATTTAAATATTTAATGATTTCTTGTTTTTGAGATTATTTTGTGGCACAGATTCCATGAAACTAGAACCAAATTTCCAAAATTTGAGAGAGTGTTTTCTCAAAACTAAGATTATCTATGAAAACCTCTTTCATTTTTGTAACAGGTGTTATGGTTCAAGAGATACAAGTTCATCTTTGACCCCTATTTTTAGAAATTTTGTCCCTATTCTTAGTAGGGAATGTGAAATTTAATGTAATTATTTCTATCTTTAGGGAGATGGTTGAGCAGGACTCCCTTAGTCTAGGGATGAGCTAATTGCATATATTTTATGAATTTTAGAGTGTAAAGGGTTCAAATGTTTTAGCAGAGGAAAGTTGCTATTGGACTATGTAAAGCTTAAACTTTTCTGAATATTATTCTATTGAAGCAGTCTCTCCCCTTTAAACTTAGGATACATCACGGTGTTTAATGTGTAGCATGTTTCTTGTAAATTCATTTCCATTATTTGTTTCTTCTGCTAATTTTGTTACAGCATTCTCTAAGAGAAATGTTAGGAATCCATCCGCGCATGATGCTCCTTTCACAATGATTATTTTGTTTAATGTAGTTGTTATCTTTTCAGAATCCATCTTCTGTTAGATGCACTGTTGAGTAATCTTGTGCTTCTCTTTCTTCTAAAGTTGCCACTCTAGATCCATCCCCTGATTAATGCCTGCAGGGCAGTGGTATTTTTCCTCTTTTATTCTCTCATTGTATCTTTAATTTTGCTTAGAATTGTGCTTACTTGGCCCCAAGTTTTCCGGCAGAAAGTAACCTCGATTCCATAGCCCAATGGTCCCCTCTCTTGCTATTTTTCACCCACAATTTTCAACCAAATCCTCGTTCTTCATAGCTAGCCTAAGATTCATTTATTTTAGCCACCCTCAGTTGGTAAAGAGAGAGTCCTCTCTGGTCTGGCAGGGCTAGATGCTATATCAAAAGCTTGGTCTGTGGTTACCCCAAAATTGCCTCTTCTCAGCCTTGAGGTTCATTCTAAGTGCTAACATATTGTCGTCGTTTCTGGGGACGAGGTGACAGATCTTCTCCAAGAAAGATCGTTCAAGTTGCAGATTGGATTGCTAATGGTGGACAGTAGTCAGACACATATGAAGGCTAAAATCATCTACCTGATGACTCCATTGTTCGAAATCCCAAGTTCCAAAGTATTGATTGTGGCTCCACTAGCTTAATGAAGGACTTAGATGTTGTTTCTATTTGTTCAAGGTATTCATGGATCATTTTTTCTAATCTTTTTGGTATTCCTAATCAATTACCGAAAGATGCATATTTTTTTAGTAATGGACCTAAATTCAATGGGGAAGATCTGACTTTGATTCTTGAACATGTAGCAAATTTCAAAACATTTATAGAATCTCTTAGAGTAAAAAAAGAGGATATTTTTATCAGATTGTTCTATGATTCGTTTCAAGGGAAATGTAGATAATGGATCAAAAGTTTTCCTATCAGATCTATTAAGTCATTTGCATATTTTTTACATATCTTTCTTGAAACATGGATGGAGAAAGTGGAAGAATTCAAAATAGAGATGACCTCTATTCATGGCTTTAGAGAGTGCGAAGATAAGTGCACAGATGATGATGTAGATGAGAACTTTGCTACATCCCTTTCTTCTTATTTGAAGTCTTGTCGATGTAGCCATGAAGTTAAGCTCAATTTTTTGCAAGAGTTTGCCATCAAAATTGAAGAAGATTTATCTAAATTTTTTACCCACATACAATCCCAGGATCTGGACTATCAAGTCACATTATTTGGGGACCTTTTCCAGTGGAAGGACGGAAAGGTAAGGCTGCCTTGGATGTTTTCATTAAAAATTTGCAATTGGAAGCATGTATTGAGGAGTTGAGGCAGAAAACATAGTTTGTTTCTTTGATCCTGTTGTAGCATATATGGAAAAAAAATTCAGTTTGAATAACAAGCCACGTTTCCTTTTACACTGGTACAATCATTTTGTGCATGTATGGCTATCAGCATTTACATTTATGTTCTGTTTCAAGCACTGCCAAGCATCATCATTACTACAGTTGCTTGATTGTTTAATTTGGTATTACAACATCACTTGATCTAGTGATTTGTAGCAAAGTAGGGTAGGGATGTACATAAACAAGCTTCCCAAAGCAGCATTTTAGTTTTCGGCATTTTTTTTAGTTTCCTAATGTACAAGTTGTAATATGTGTGTTTTTTTGGTTGGTATAAGTTGTTTAGGTTTGTAGCTGTTTGTGACCATATTTCCCAATGGATGAGGCACTTTGTCTATGATTTTCTTGATACCTCCAAGGAGTTGCCAACCCCAATAATGCCAATGTTAGTTCCAGTCTTCGCAACCTGTCACTAGGGATCAAAATGGGCTCTTACTATGTCTGGATTTCAAAGATGTTTTGCACATCAGTTTCAGTTCAAATCATATCCTAAGTATGTTTATCAGAAGCATCTCATAAAGATATTTCCAATGGTATATTGCACTCCCGAAACTGGTTCCTGGATCAGAAGATATGATCAAAATGAATGATTGATTCTTGGTTATGCATGATGCATGTTTTCTTATAATTTTACATTGTGAAAACTTCCTTCACCTTTTTCATGGTTTAAAGCTGCAAATCTAGTGAAATATGGTTATTTATGTGAGCTATAATGTTTGGAAGCATTAGTTTCGATATTGTTGATTTATGAAGGAGGTGATTGCATGATTTGTTTTAGGGTTTTGAGGTCATTTGTTGTACACAGGGACAAGTTTACTGTAAAATTAGTTTCTGAAGTAATGGACATGAATTTTATAAAAGTGAAAGAGGTTTTTGTAAATAACATACCAAATAAAAAAAACCTCCTTCAGTTTATGCACAGGTGTTACTATGTTGGAGATATGTAGTGAGATTTAATGCCTACATGAAAACAAAACAAATTTTGCATTTGTTTTACTATTTTAGTCATTGTATTTTGGCACCATTTTATAACATATGGAAAGTAAGTTTGAGAAAAACAACGAAGTTTTTTTCAACCACTAGAAATATGACAAACACCCCTTTCAATTTATTCACATGTGTCGTGAATTGGAATATTTTACTAGATCTTTACAACCTATTTTTACAGATTTAAATATTTAATGATTTCCTGTTTTTGATATTATTTTGTGGCACCGATTCCAAGCAATGGGAACCGAATTTCAAAAATTTGAGAGAGGTTTTTCTCAAAAATAACCTTATCTACAAAATCCTCTTTAATTTTTGTAACAGGTGTTATGGTTCAAGATATACGAGTTCATCTTTGACCCCTTTTCATAAATTTGGTCCCTATTCTTAACAATGAATGTCAAATTTAATTTAACTATTTCTATCTTTAGGGAGATGATTGAGCTTGACTCCCTTGGTCTCGGGATGACCTAATTGTATATATTTTATGAATTTCATAGTGTAAAGGGTTTGAATTTTTTAGTAGAGGAAAGTTGCTATTGGACTGTGTAAAGCTTAAACTTTTATGAATATTATTCTATTACAACAGTCTTTGCCCTTTAAACTTCGGATCCATCACGGTGTTTAATGTGCATCATGTTTTTGTTGTAAATTCATTTCCATGCTTTTTTTTTCTGCTAATTTCGTTACAACATTCTCTAAGAGAAGTGTTAGGAATCCATCCACGCACGATGCTCCTTTCACAATGATTATGTTGTAGAATTGAGGCTTCTGTGATCCATCATAGTTATAAGAAGATGCTCCTTTGACAATGATCTTTTTGATGTGATTTACGCCGAAGCTCTTCTTATAACGATTATGTTGTTTGATGTAGTGGTTATCTTTTCAGAATCCATCCTCTATTAGATGCTATGTTGAGAAACCTTGTGCTCTATTTCTTCTAAAGTTTCCACTATAGATCCATCCCCTGATTGATTCTTGTAGGGAAGCAATCTTTTTCCTCTTTTCTTCTCTCATTATATCTATATTCTGGTTGAACATTGCACTTACTTTGCCCCAAGTTTGCTGGCAGAAACTAGCCTTGATTCCATAGCCTAATGGTCCCTTCTCGTGCTATTTTCAACCCACAATTTTCAACCAAATCCTCATTCTTTATAGCTAGCCTAAGATTCATTTATTTCATCTATCCTCAATTGGTAAAGAGAGATTTCGCACGGGTCTGGCAGGGCTAGATGCCAGATCAAAAGCTTGATCTGTGGTTACCTTAGAATTGCCTCTTCTCAGCCTTGAGGTTCATTCTGAGTGCTAACACTAGGAAAGTTTGCACATATTTGTCTGTTTTGTTGTTATATCCTCTCATATGACTAGAGGGATTGTTTATGTCCACAAAAAGGATTTCTTGCATAACAATGGCATCATTTACCAACAACTTGTATTATGATGTAGAAATACTAGGGATCAATCAAGACGCTATTTTGTGGATTTCTTTAAGTTAGAGGGACATAATATCCATACATGTCACATGCTAGAAATAATGAGGGAGAACACTTCTGATGTGTATAGGATGTAGGAAACTAAGGGGACTGAAGGAGGAGCGCAAACCTACAACCATCCAAGAGCTTACAATTAGTCAAGGAGAGGCCAAGGAATGCAGGGAGGATGACAAGGTTTCCTAGGTAGAGGATGGCGAGGATTTGGAGGAGGAAGGAGTCCATTTATTTTTCATAACTAATCACAATTAGGATATACTACATGGGATTTCCCCAACCCTTATACAACTTGTACATATTGCAGAGAATTAGATCATGCTATGGAGGATTTTCCTCAAATCACTACGAAGTGGTAGGAGAAGAGATGTTAGAATGTACAAATGATAGCCACTAAAGCATGTAGGGATCATCCAAAAGTAGGAGAAGTTACATGTGGAGGAAAAAGGACATGAGAAAACATAGTTGGACAGGGAAACCAACCTCATTAGTGGGTTATAAAATCTACAAAACATACCCCAAATTTCTATATAGTAAGAGAAAAGGACACTTGTAAGGAATCGAGAAGGGAGTTGGTTGAAACAAAATGGGTCCCAATAAGATCAACCACAAAAAAAGGACTATTGGTATATGATATTCCCCTAGTATATGACAATTTTTCACCTAGAGAAGCTACTGCAGAGGTAAGCTCCATTAAGAATATCTTGAAAAGTTGCTTGGAATTAGTCAATGATGAACTAGCCCTAGACAAATTACATAAAATGATTGATTAGTGTGTACAAGAATCAGAAGTTCCTACCATGCATACACCTTACCACACAATTAATAAGATTATGCACAAAAGAAGGAAAAATAGAGAATTCATATTCAACACACATATAGGAGATTATGACATGAAAAATATTATTTTGGACTCTGGCTCTTATGTGAATATCCTTCCTAAAAATACATGGTAGATAATGGGGAGACCAAATTTAACTTTGTCACCCATGCAATTGAGACTATAAAACTAATGTAGGATTTTTCCCATTTGTAGGCTAATAGGTGTAGAATTCAACATTGGTGGAGTGAGGAGCTTCACTAATTTTGAAGTAATAGATTTTATGAACAATGCAAACCCATATACTACTTTACTAGGAACTGAATAGGTTTTCACAATCAAGTCATAATAAATATAAATAAGAGGAAAATGAACTTTGACTCAAGATATTTGAAAGTTACTAGGTGATTAGATCTAATGGAAGGATACCACTATGTGGAACCTATAAGAGAGGAGCTTAGTGCAAAACAACTTGACAACATTTACAATGTGATTGTGCAAAAGGATGACTATATCAATCTGACTATAGGTGTTGCGTTGATTTGGTTCAAAATTAATTCTTGTTCCTCAGATTCAAAAGAAGCACTTGAGAATTGACAACAATAATTGCATGAAGTATCCACTTGAATGCGTGCACATATTACCCGTGTGATATGATGGATTATAATAAAGGTATGCAATCCCCAAAATTTTGATAGAGTATCATATGTGTATTCCTTTATGAAATATTTTTGAGTCACAGGTACCTGAAAAGCTAAGATTACAAGCCTTAGACATAGCTTTGAAATAAACTTTTTCATGTTGGTGGGTCATGCACAAATACAAGACGGAAAATTGGTAGACATGTAAACATTTGTTGCAGATCAGGTTCATACTAGATACTAGAGAGATTAATCCAAGGTACACTAGACTAATTTTCTCTACCACTCATCTTAAAGGTTTCATCATAGCATGGAATAAGAAGAGGAAACCAGAAGAGGAATGGGTACATCTATTTATCCATACATTGGATATTATCCCTAGGAACTAGTATACTAAATTAGAGGTTTGCAGAGGAACAATGAACTGGGGAGAGATGAATCAAAATTTCAAGGTAACATTCAACTTTGAATCAAATTATCCTTCATTTGATAAAGCATTATAGAATGTCAAAGATAATATTTTCGCACGAGAAATCCAAACTACACAAAGGATAATACCATTGTGCTTAATGAATAGATAGTATCCAAATGTTAAATAGTTCATGGAGTGCTACAACATCACAAAAAATGTGAAGAAGAGTATTACCCAAGGAAATTACAAGCACCAAAAATATAATGGGACTACATAGTAGGAGGTCTAGAACTTGAATTTGCAAACTATGTAAAACCCATTAGAATGCACAACGTGAACATTAATATTGAATAGAATCCTAAGTTGATAGTTATTTGAGACTATTGCAACAATGAAATAATAAGGAAGATTGTTGATTTACTGTGTGAATACCGGGACCTATTTTCAACCACATTTTCAAATATGAAGGAGATTGTTGGGGAGAAAGGAGAGATAAAAATCCCCCTAAAACTAGATACGAAGGCAGTCAAATAAAGACCCTCGAGATTAAACCCAGTACATAAGTAGAAAGTGAAAAATGAGTTAGACATGATGTTGGAGGCTAGTGTCATATAACCAACAGAAGATTCTAAGTGGTTGATCCTAATGGTAGCATAGGATAAGAAGACAGGAAAAATCAAGAGCTATGTGGACCTAAGGAAGCTTAATGACGCTTATGTGTATGACCTAGTCCCCACGCCATTTACAGAGAAAATATTGGAGAATGTAGGAGGACAAATTCTCATTTACTGGTGGATTCTTAGCCTATCATTAGATTAATATTGTTCCAAAATATAGACATAAGAATACCTTTGTGGTGGAATGGAGATCATTCCATTATATTGCAATTCTCTTTGTTCTGAAGAATGCACTTGTGGTAGTATCTAGAGTTGTGGTAGTAGCATTCAAATATTTCAATCATAGGTTCCAATAGGTATATTTAGATGATTCATCTCTCCCCAGTTCATTGTTCCTCTGCAAACCTCTAATTTAGTATAGGTTCCAATAGGTATATTTCAATTATTCTCGATACATCTAGACAGTTATAGATTTCATTAAATTTAAAGAAATGCATTTTTTGCTCATCATTCAACATTTGTTTGGGCCATGTTATGTGCACAAAAGGTCTATTGGTTGATCCTACAAAAAATGTTTTCATACTAAAGTTACCTCCACCTACCTCAATGCGATAATTGAATAGAAACCTAGATCATATAGGGTACTATACAAAATGCATAAGGGTATATGCATGGATAACTACCACCTTAGAATGATTGTTGAAGAAGGATATTAAATTTCATTGGGAAAAGAGTGTCAATAGGCTTTGGAAACCTTAAAGGAGAAGTTCGTTACTACATTGATTTTTGTTTTTCCAAATTGGGGGAAGGAATTTCATGTTCATTTGGATGCATTGTCCATATATTTGGGCACAATTTTAGCTTAACCGAGAGAAGGGGACATAGATCACCCCATTCAAGTTTCTAGTGGGAAATATCAATAGTTGAAAAAAACTATACCACTGTATAATGAAAAGGCTTGCCAATGGTGTATGCAATGTAGACACTACCTAGTTGGGTTAAACTTCAAGATCCATATTAATAATTTTACATTAAGGTACCTAGTTAAGGGTTATATTGTGTTGTACAACAACCCCCCTATTTCATAGAATCCTTTAGATAACAAATGGGACCCTTCAGAGAATAATTTGATTTAAAATTCATTAAAATCTAAAACAAAATACAAGAACCCCACTCCAGAGATTAAATCACATTTCGCATTTCACAAAAGTATTGTGTGCAGTAGTTAACATTACTAATTGAAGCATCACCGATTTTCAAAATGCGTAGAATATAAGAATATTCCTTTCCGATCAAATCAGGTCAGACTTTTCTCATCGTAAAAAGCAATAAAACATGTTAAATCTTCCTTTATGTATTGTGATATCACGATGGACCTAACAAATGAATTAATTGTAATATCAAAATATGTTTGCGTCCATCATATTGTGATTTCACAAATCGTATAATTTCAAAAATGGAAATTGAACATATCATGTGACATTGCGAATAGCCGATTTGTGATGAAATACAGACCAACTGACATGTCATTAAAGTTATATTTCACGTATTAAGGGTGGTATGTTAACAAGCTTTAATGATATGTTCTAAAAAGATCGTTAGAAATAATGTGATTTAATCTGAATCTTACACAGATATCATTTCATATTATGGATATTTATGATCCTGCAGCTCAATAAATTCAATGTCTTCTCACCATTACAGATGCATTTAAGTGTTTCAGTTTCATTAATTTGAACAAGGTTTTTGTATTTGCATGCAATTATACTCCTACTTCTCATTCTCTACAATATCACTCTCATCTTCTTTGTGGTGACAAAACTATAACAGAGGCTCGATTACTCGTTTGGATGATCAAAATGAATAAGGGAAAGGGAACACAGTCCATGGTTGAAGATATACTGCAATCATCACCTTTGTTTTCTGATACAACTTGCATATGAGAATGTGCTATAAGATCATGGGAAAATGTAACTTATGGCCTATTTGAGAAGGAAATACAGAAGGAAGCCATGATAGATGATATGCAATCTTTAGATGCTTCTTATCCTGAAGTTGCATGCTCTGTTTTGCATAAGGTAGTAGTTAGACCAAAATTATTACCCTACGTTGATATGGTCAAATGGATTATTGAAAATGTGAATATTGAGAACAGGGAATTCGTGACCTCAAGGCAAGTGGTCATTGGCTCCTTCAAACCAGAGGATATCAGAAGAATGTATCATTTACCTCCACCGCACAAGGTTTATGACAAAGAATTTGTCGAGAAATTTGCTGCTGAAAATAAAGAACCCTTTGAAGTTATAAAACAATGGAGGGAAAATGCAAGCAAGAAAAATATGGATGGAACTAGTATGTATTCGGTAGCCTCTCTCATTTCTCCTTATTTATACATTGCCACAATGCTATGTAGGTTATTTGGGCATGCAGATGCTACCAAGTTTTCAGTAGAATGGGTGCCTCTCAATGATGTCTCTTCTAATTCTATAGTCATGGATTGGGCCACAATTTTGTCAAATAACTTAGCCATCATATCATAGAATATATAAGGAATCATTATGTTACTACAAGAACCACTCCATTTTATATGTCTGCCTATGTCATGGATATTGTATGTCTTGTTTTTCCTTTTCTAATTATGGGATGGAAGTGGACTCCTCAAGATCCTACTCCAATCCATGTGTATCATAAGGCTCTTTGGAAATATTATTTCAATGAACATTTCTACCAGATTTGTCGGGGGGTTATGCTCCCTGTTTATCAGGCTGTCTTTGACAAGAAAGCCCCAATGTTATTAGAAGAAGCCAAGGCTAATATTCAACCTGTGGTGAGATGGTTTGGAGAAGAATTGTTCACATATATCAGAGTTTTTGGAAGCACCACTCCACCACATGTACTTCCATGGCATGTCCCTGATAAATTGTTAGCCAGAGAAATGTCATACCAGATAGTTACCAAAGGCATAACCATATCTCTCAAAGAGTCTAAAAAATCTATATGGCCCACTTTTCCACTTCGGTGTGGTGTTTATTGTATTTTTGGCATTGATTTTAAGGAGAGTCGTTTCAATCCTCAGAATTTAGTTCTTAGCTATTTTTGTAATTTTTTTTAATATTTAAACCCCTTTCATGTATTTAGAAAGGGGTCTAATAATTTTATTTGAGACTATTTAAAAAACATACACTTTTGTAATTTTTAAATTTTTTCTTTAATTTTTGAAGATCTAATCCATGAAAGTTTATCTGAGAAAGTTTGTTAAGAAATGCACCTTTTTTTTTCTATGATCAATCTTGGAGAAAATGCATAGATTGTAGCCTTATTGTCTATGGATCAGTCATCTCTCATCGGGTACTTTTATCATTGCGTAGTGATTATTTAATGAATAATTAAGTTGTTTATTTTCTATGTCCATTGTTTGTCAATTATATTTTAATATAGGTTGTTATTCCTTCACTTTTGAATTATAGTTGAGCTGCCATCCTTTATAATTTTGATAAGCAAAATTCTATTAGATATTTGATGCCATACGTTTTATAGTCAACCATTTCAATTATGTATTTAATTGAAATAGTTGTTTTATGAATTTTTTATACTTCTTGTATGAATAATCTTCAGTATCATTCAAAGTAATCATTTATCTAGATTGCACAAATATTTATTTAAATAGTAAATATAGATAGTTTGATTTTTCTATTGAATCCGCCCTCGTCTACCAAATAATCTTTGATAATCAAATGCATACCCCATCCTACCATCTTTCCAAATATTGGGAAACTGGTCCCATAAATCCAATCAGAGGCACCAACCCAAACGGATAAGGGACAACATTCTAGTCCCCAACCGGGTGGTTATCCCCCATGTTGTCACAACGAATTTCGAAGCTTCAACATTTTGGAGCTAGAAGGAGGGATAGGGTTGTGAATCGAAAGAAAATATAAATCATAAATCCATTCTAAGATTAAAACTCCCCCACCGTCACCTCCAACTTCCTTGTCACATTCTAGATCTCTAAATCCCAAAAGTGGCGTTGTGAAAAAATATTTACAATCCACTAGTGTTTCCCCAAAGAAATCAAATCGACCTTCCTCTGCCAAAACTCCTGAAGTGCAATCTTTAATTCATAAACTAGAAGGGATTTCTCTGTCTCAAGAAGAATCTTAGTTATCTCAAGCCAATATTTCTTCATATTTTCCTTCCTTTCGAAGATTAACTAGATCGTAGAGTGAAAATTTTGGAATACCTCCATTTTAATTTCCTCTACCTCCTCCTCGAAGGAAAACTAAGAAATTTGAGTTTGAAACTCATAGTGAGATTCTTTCACCATCACCATAAACTCCCTCGTTTATTCCACAATCTTCATCACAAACTCATTCTATCCAATCATCCACTACACCCTCTCAAATAGTTATTTACACCGGTACAGGAGCACGATCTTCCTCCACCCAATCACATTTTACTACTAGTGCGTCTTCTTCCACACAAATACCTGTAATGGATAAAAGACCATGGAAAAATCTAGGAGTTGTTCAAATGGAAATACCATTACTTCCAGTACCTGCCCATCCAGAAAAATGGTTGCCAAAATTCAATACCGATTATGGTCTTCTTGTTGAACAACATATAAACAACTTCATGTTATCTATAAATATAAATACAGTTGTAGAAGAAGATGTTGTTGTACAACTATTCCCTTATACTTTACAAGGATCAGTGAGATCATGTTACTTTTCATTACCATCTGGTTCCATTGATAATTGGAATAGTTTCCAAGAACAATTCCTAATCAAGGTAGGATATGATCGCTCAACAACTACTCTTCTTAATGATCTTTCCAACTTAAAATTCGAATCTAGAGATCCAATTAAGGATTTCAATTCACGTTTTAACAAATTATTAAATAAAATCCCAGTGGTATCCAGACCAAGTGTTGTAGTACAAAATGAATGGTACATTTCTGCTCTCACTTCAAATGAAGCTATTTTTGTTGATAGAGCTACCAAGCCAACCTTAGGTGAAAACATGAAAGAAGCTATAACTATAGAGAAACAAATTTTAGCCTTAGAGAAGAAAAATGCATTAGAAGAAAGAAAGTCCAAAAAGGTTACCTTCAAAGATGAATCCAAGAAGAAAACACCTAAAGATCCTTTCGATCTTGAAGGTCTGCAAAAAGTACTTAAAACCATGTCCAATGAAATGGTTGAAATAAATAAGCAAGTAGCTGAAACTTCTTCTAGAAAACCCTTTAGACCTTTTAAATGAAATCCCACCTTTGATCCTAAACCTCCAAATACAATATCAAATGTTGAATTAGATTTGGAAGAAGAAGAAGTATCAACAACTAATGAACAAACTAATGTTGAAGAGCTAGTTGAAGTACATGTAATGTGAGATTTCATTTTTCCTTTGTTAGACAATGAAGAAGAAGAAGAAGCTTTATATGTTGCCACCAAAAGAAATATCATTGCTGATTTTCCATAGACAAGTAAAAAACATAAACCATTAACTCCTGTTGTCAAAGAAAAATCAGTAGGTAAGAAATCTTCTCCCAAGTCTACTCAGACAACCCCTCCTCAATCTAATTCTTTGCCTTTAGCCAAAACCTTGTTAATTTCTGACAATATGGAATACAACATACAAATACATGAAGAATACTAGAGCCAATATTATGCTATATGATCTCAACAAGTTGAAACATCAGCTGCAACTATTTCTCAAGGAATTAAATGCAGTCCTTACTTCTCCTCTTCCTGCTGCTGTAATTTCTCACACTACTCAAGGGATGGGTAAGCCTCCCAATACTTCATCAGATAAAATCAAATCAACTGATTTTTTTTAATTGGTGGTAGATATAATTCTCATATCCTCCTTTTCTTTTGACTTTTGTAATTTTTAATAAGAATTTCCACAATTATTTAGTTGATTATGGGGCTTCATCCAACATTATGCCAAAAACAGTTCACGTGAAATTGATTTTTTTACCCGAGAAATATACTATTCACATTGTACAGTTAAATCAAACATAAGTCAAAGTCATAGGAGAAATTAATTCAATTAATATTAGACTCTCATCAAATCCAAGAGTGTGTCAAGTAATTGACGTAATAGTCATTGATATTCCTGAATTTTATGGCTTGATTCTCAGCAGAGATTGATTCGAAAAGCTTCATGGCTATTTCGCAATAGACTAGTCTCATATGTGGCTTCCTTACAATGGTAAGCCAAATCAAATACGGTCAATCGTGAAATTTTTTTGAATTATACTGTGACTGAACTGGAAGGAGAAAATGAGCCCATTGCATACAACAGTAATATAATTGGAAATTATTCTCTTGAATCGTTTTTGGGAAATTTTAATGTACAAAGTTCACCTTTTCTGGATAATTCTCTTACATCAGAGATAGAAAATTATTCACAAACAAATTCTTCCAAATGTATCCATTTTTTAGATAAACCTATAGTTAATTCTTTGTTTTGGAAATTATTTTTTGATATATCTAAATCTAATGATGGAGTAAGGGTAGGTTTCATATTAGTTAGCCCTGAAGGAGAGAAAACTATGTTGGCATGAAAACATAAATTTGAATGCACGAATAACATTGTTGAGTATGAGGCATTAATTCAAGGATTGTATTTTTTGATAGATATAAATCTAATGATGGAGTAAGGGTAGGTTGCATATTAGTTAGCCCTGAAGGAGAGAAAACTATGTTGTCATGCAGACATAAATTTGAATGCACGAATAACATTGCTGAGTATGAGGCATTAATTCAAGGATAGTATAAATCCATAGGCCTTAATATCAAATACCTCCATGTCTTTGGAGACTCTGAAATTGTGATCAAATAGGTAGGGAACACTATTCATTTCCTTTCTAGACATTTAAAGCATTAGCACTCATTAGTCCAGGACTTTACCTCACATTTCTTAGCATTTAATATTTCTCCAACTCCTAGACTTCAGAATGCAAGTGTTGATATTTTGGCTAACATTGCATCCAAACTCATACCACCAGAAGATTATAGTCTTGACCAAATTTCTATAGATTTAATTTTTAGACCTTATATTCCCAATAATATCCCTAGTTGGCATGTTTTTAATGACAATCCAGATATCATAAACTTCTTAACATCTGAAGGCTCATATGATGACCAAATAATAGATGAAGATAACATGATAATCAAATCAATCAAAAGGAAAATGAAAATCCTATACCCAAATCTGTAGTTAAGCTAGAAGATTTGTATGATCTTAAAGACAGATTCAAGAAACCAACTAACTCAAAACTTCAAAGTTCGACATTGAGGTTTGAATTAGTAAATATTGGAACTGATCTTTAACCACCTAATATTAATCTAGGTCTTGGTCTCACACCAAACGAAAGGTTGGACTTCATTCATTTGTTGAGAAGATATGAAAATGCTTTTTCTTGAAATTATGATGATCTTAAAACATATGATACTTCTATCACACAACACACTATTCCTATTATATCCGACGAAAATCATGTACAACAGAAGTTGAGAAAGATTCATCCAAATTTGGAAAACAAATCAAATATGAATTAAATAAACTTCTCAAGGCCAAAATCATCTTTCATGTTAGACATTCAAGGTGGGTGTCTAACCTAGTACCATTCAGGAAAAGGATGGTGATATTCAAATTTGGATAGACTTTCGCAATCTCAACAAAGCTTGTCAAAAGGACAACTTTCCACTGCCTCCTGTGGAATAGATACTACAGTTAATTGCAGGTTCAGAACTAATTTCTTTTCTTGATGGATTTTCACGTTACAATAAAATTCTTGTGCATCCAGATGATCTACTAAAAACCACATTCATAACCAAATGGGGAACATATGCCTATCAAAAGATGCCATTTGGATTAATCAATGTTGGTGCGAATTTCCAAAGAGCCATGGATATAGATTTCAAAGGTTTGGTGAATAAAACTATGGTCATTTATTTAGATGATATAATAGTATATTCAAAGATACGTAGTAATCATTTAAAGGACTTAAAACAAATATTTGAACGCTGTAAAAGGTACAAAATTTCTTTAAACCCAAAGAAGTCTTACTTTGCTTGAAGTGAAGGAAAACTTCTCGTATTTATTGTATCTAAATATGGAATTGACATAGATCCTAATACGATAAGAGAAAATTTTGAAATCTCTTTGCCTCACAACAAAAAATCCATGCAGTCCTTCCTAGGTCAGATAAATTTTGTTAAAAGATTTGTCCCTGAATTTTCACAAATTGTTTTACCCTTGCAATCCATGATCAAGAAAAATTCAATTTTTAAATGGGAACATACTGAACGAGAATATTTTTATCTTATTAAACAGGAAATTATAAATTCTCCCTCTTTAGCATCTCTGAACTTTTCTAATCATTTTATTTTATATAATTTTGCCTCCGAAACATCATATGCAACTATTCTGACACAAATCAATGATGAGAAAATTGAAGCACCAATCTCTTTATTTAGCTCCAAATTCCAAGGCATTGAATTAAATTACTCAGATGTTGAAAAGAATGCTTTCGCTATTTTCAAATCAATAAAGCATTTCATACCTTTTCTTCAACACACACTAAGGTAATAGTTCCATTCTCATCTGTGAGAAATTTACTAGTGCAAAAAGAATTAGGAGAGAAAAGGGAAAATTGTGTGACAACACTGCAAGAATATGACATTGAAATTAGACTAGCTAATATCATCAAAGGTCAAGTTTTTTGCAGGATTCTAGTAGGAGCTTCAACATATCAACAGATGAAGATTCAGGTAATGCTGTGAAAATATCTAAGGTAAATCTAAACGATATTGAATCCCAATATGTTGATTTAATATTCTATTTAAGAAATGGATGTGCTCCTCCTGAAGTCAGTTATAAAAGGAAAAGGGATTTAAGGCTAAAAGTTAATCAATTCAAATCATTGATAATGTGTTATTTCCAAAAAATTATGATTCCATTCCACTAAGATGCCTCGAGAAATCTGAAGCAGAAAAATTTTTACAGGAACTCCACGATGGCCCAACTGGTGGAGATTTTAGAGGAGATACAACAACACACAAAATTATTCATGCCAATTATTATTGGCAACCATTGTTCAAAGAAACTCATGAATATGTGTGAAAATCCAAATTATGTCAAACAGCTATTGGAAGACAAAAGAAATAAGCATTTCCCTTACAACTAGTCAACATTGAACAACCTTTTGAACAATGGGGATTGGATGTCATAGGTGAGATCGTTCCTAACTCATCAAAACAACAGCATAGATACATTCTTACTGCAACAGATTATTTTACCAAGTGGGTAGAAGCAATTCCACTTGGAGTAGTCAACTCTTATACAATTATTGAATTCATTGATCAATTTATCATAACCAGATTTGGCTTACCCAATGCACTCATGTTAGAAATGCATCTTATTTTTCTAGAAATAGTATGAATGAATTCACACTAAAAATAGGTTTTAAATTAAAGTGTTCTACCAATTACTATCCTTAAGGGAACAGGTTAGCAAATTCAACTAACAAAAATCTCATTAGAACCATTAAATAAACTTTCGACCAAAACCAAAAGAATTGGCACAAATATTTGACATTTTCTCTTTGGGCAAATAGAATCACTGAGAATGCCTCAATAGGCATTTCTCCATTTAATTTGGTTTATGGGAAAGAAGCTTTCATTCCATCAAATCTATCTATTCCCTCTCTGGCCCTAGTGCAATTCATTCAATAAACTCCTTCTTATTCATTACAATTAAGGCACGATCAAATTCTCAATTTAGAAGAGGAAAGAGAGAAAGCAACGATTACACATGTTCATCATCACCAGTTAGTTAAAACTTCTTTTGATGCTAGTTCTCTTTCCACCAAGTCATTTCAAATCGAAGATCTTGTCTTCAAATGGGACAAAGCACATGAAGAAAAAGGTAAACACACCAAATTCCAAAGACTGTGGCTCGGACCATTTAAAATTGTGGAGAAAGTAGGCCCATTGACCTTCATATTACAAGATTTATTTGGAAGAAGAGATTCTCTTCCTGTTAATGGGCCTATCTTGAAAAAAAACTTTTCTTAGGAGATAACCTCTCCTAACTGTACATTATCACATTTATCTTATTTCATTTTTGCTTCCTGGGAAAATAAATGTTGAATAACATTTACTTTTGGCCTCATAATGAATCTTTTTGAAATATTTTTATTTTACGCTTTTAGAAGTAGAGATTGTTAAAGAAACAATTATGACATTTGAAAATTAGCTTAGTTCCATGAATGTCTAAAATATTCTTTTTCCTTCATAATTATTTATTCTTTGCGAAACCTCTAGCTTTATAAGAAACTTTTGTTATATTATCAGTCAGGAAAGGGCTCTTTAACAAAGTAAAGACTATTTGTAGATAAGCATCTTCAACTCTATAACTTTCATCCAAAACTCATAAGGATTTTGTTAGTGTTAGTCTTTGCAGCTTTCCTTCAATGATCAAACATGCTCTTACAAAGTGATTTTAAGGTGTCAAGGTCAAATTTTGTCATTTCAATAAGTATTCAAGCAAAATTTGGTCACTAGGCATTAGGTCTAGGGTTTGTTTTCACTCTTTTCAAAATTGTCCAAATGTCGGTCCATGTCACCATTAAGCTGAGTGTACCATTATTCATAGGGTTTTCATCATCATGTCAAGTTCCATTGGGTCATTTTACAGCTTGTTCATGCTTCAGTTGTGCCTAGGTAAGGTCCATTTCCCTCTCCTAAGGTCTTGGAGGTAATTTCTCTTGGATGGTCAAATCATTGAAAAAATTGTATCCCAATGTTCACACACCTTCCCCTATCCTTAATGTACCTTATTAAACACTTTCCATCACTAAGATCCCCCAAATTCCTCATTTTTGCACAAACCCTAGTTTCTTGCCACAACTTGGCAATTTTCTAGGCTAGGCCTATGTTTTGCCCTTTTGGACCCCTTCCCCTCACTCAATCTCTGAGATTCCACTTTCCCTTGCTTCCTAACATCCCTCCCTACTTCCCAAAATTTCCCCAAGAATTTAGAAGCCCCTTATCCCCTTCATTTCGCTTCCTTTCGACAAAATTCCTTGTTTCACACATCGGGATAAGTTTCACTCAAAAGATGTTTAAGAGCAATCAAAGATGAATTTTTGATAACTGAGAGACATTTTTTTCCAAAACATGCCAAAGAAGAAAATTCACCCTCACTTTTTACACAGGTATCATGGTTTTAGAGAAATGTCAAAAATATCGTTGCCTTAGGAGAATTGAATGCACCTCTGAATTAACCTTGGGAAAATCAAGATTTCGCCTCGCATGGTTGGATAAATGACTTACTTGATGAGTCAAAGGATAACTAGACACAAATAGCTTTCCAATGAGCTATCATGAGCTCAATTTGGAGTTGAGGAAGACCTTCAAACGTTGATTTCACCAGCGCTCTGCCTTGAGGCAGCCTCATTCTACTCATTTTGCAAACTTTTGGGAGATTTGACTTATGACAAGGAAAATGAAGTCCAAATTGAAAAATTTTATTAGGTTTCGAAATCAGACTCCAAGAGCTTTCCAACGAGCTATCGCACGCTCAATTTGGACACCGGGAAGGCCTCCAAAATCCTCCTGCAAAATGCACTATGTGGCACGCTACACATATAGGAGGCGCGCTACGCATATGGCCTCCGCAACCTGTGCAAAATTACATGTGCGCTACGCATAGGGAGTGCGCTATGCATTGGGTACGCGCGCAACGCATACAAACTCAGAGCCAAATTTTTTTGCTCCTTCGTCCAGATTCATGCTAAATTGCCTCCAATTGCTTGCAAGTAGGTTCTTTATGTTTGCTCAGTGAATTGTAGACATGATTATGGTGTTTTGAAAGTGGAGAAACAAGTGTGAAATGTAAAACCCTATGTTTATTTCCAAATTCACTTCTTAGGGTTTGAAACAAATATTAGGGACTGTGTGGGTTAATATATGCCTATGTCATCTATTTTCAGTGGTGTCCATTCTCATTATTAACCTCAGCCTCACGCTCTCTCTTTGCCATTACTTCTCTGTTGTCATTGTTATCGCCATTGTCATTTTCACACTACTTTTCCATGCAAACTCAGTTGAAAAAACTATTCTCATTGTGGCTTTCCTATGATACTTTGATACATATGTGACATATTTGGGTTTTTTGAAACTTTTCTTTTCACTACACCTATATCAACATACATATTGCAAACATATTGTTTTCAAAGCCATGTCAGAGACAGATTCAGTTTATGAGCAAGGATATAAGAAGGACAGTGACTCAATCGTTGAGGTTGATGTACTAAGATGGAGCATAGTAGTGCACCAGTAGTGGTAACATATCATAGAGGCCACAGAGCTTTGTTTGCAGCATCACGACGAGTACTATCTCCACCCGGGGTGGAAGGGATCTCATTGACTTCATCAGCAGCACGAGTACTATCTCCACATGGCGTGGAATGGGTCTCGCCTTCTTCATCAGCAGAGGTACATTCACAGGATCAGGATAGAAACAAAGACATGTTCCATCATATGAAAAATCATTATTGAGCTTGCATGCATGTCTGCAAAGCAAAAATGAAGATTCTAAAGAGGAGGTTGAGCAGAGCACTAAAACGGCAGAAAAGGCCTGATCCACTCCATATTTTGGCCGAGGCTTCATTGGCTAGACATAATACATGATGGAGGGTCTTCGCTCCAAATTTGAGCAAATTCAGAGAAATTTTTGTCATTTTGAAATATTTTGGCCTAAAAACAGGTTTTTCAGCTATATGAGTAGCGCGTCGACACGCTCGCTTTTGATTGGGACACTTGTTGAAGGAAAAAATTATATTTTTGGGTTTTTCATAGTAATTTATGCATGCTCAAGTATTTCCAAATCATTTTATCAAGTTCTGGATGATCAAAATGCCCAAAAACACCATGAAAACCACCTTTCTGTCACCTTTTGCACCAGCAGGAAGTACTTCTAGGAAAATGAAGTTTTGGAGGGGCAAATGAGCTCCAAATTGGGAAATTCAACTTGGGTTAGATAGCCAACATCCATGGCTTTCCAACACGCTATCATGAGCTCAATTTGGATGCCGAGAAGTGCCCAAAAAGCAGGCTTAACGACATGCGAGGCATAGAGATCAGGCGCGCGACGCATAGAGATTTTTGGTCAAATTTTCATCTTCCAGCTCAAGAATTCAGCCAATTTTCACCAGTTTCACCTTCTGATGTAATATTTGACTTATATTGATGTAATTTGATGTATATGATGTAACTTTGGTACTTATTTACCTATTCTAGATGATTCATTCACAAAATAGCAAAAATTTAATGTAATGAATCAGTGTCCCTTCTTTTAGAGGCAGGTTTTTTGGATGCCTAGTTTTTAGCTCTATGTTTGGAATTAGTTCAAACTACTCCTAGAAGGAGGAATTCGAGCCCTAAAGTCATGGAAAGGGGTTAGGATGGTCTATATGATGTAATTTCTCAATCATTTTCAAATGTTGGAGAGGTTGGACTCTTGGGAAAGATTTTGGCACATTATTGTACATATTTCTCATATTTTGGCTAAGGAAAGATCAGAGGTTTTGCAGCACCTGTTGGGATTCTTGTGGCTTTCAGTTCTTGATGGTGTTTTCTCTCAGTTTATTGTAAGTTAGTTCATGTTTAATGTATGCCATTCCCTTCTTATGCTTCTGAAACTAAATGAATGAGTAAATGAGGTTGAATCCATTGATTTCAGTGCTCCACCTTTGAAATTGTTTAGTTTTACATGTTTTCGCCTGTTTGGGGACGATCCATGTTCTCCCTTTCCCTCTTCAGCTCCTTTCCATTCTTATCCATCCGTACACTTAATCAAAAGGAATTAAGACTACTG
>APFE030858338.1:47083-58706 GCA_000404065.3 Pinus taeda
TGGTAATTGTTAACACTCAGGTTGTCCCTTGGTTCCTTAAGGGATACGGCCGAAGTAACCACAGACCAAGCTTTGGACTGCCGGTCCTAGCCTACCAGCAGTCAGAGAGGGCTCTCTCTTCGGGATTTAGCTTTGTTTAGGAAATGATTTCAGGCTAGTTATTATGCACATGGTTTTCTGTTTAAGTTTGGCGGGATGAATGATCAATTCAGGCAGTGTAGGCATGCGAAACGCAAGAGGTTTAGAACATTGGGCATGGAGTCAAGGATGTGGACTGAAGAATGTGTTTTCTTTGGCAAAGAAGAGACTGCAGAGCAGGATAGTTGTACAAGGAATAATATCAGGTTTGAATGAGGATGAAACGGATGTCAGGGAATGAAAGACAGCTAAGTAATTTTCATTCGTGCTAAAAGAGGGAACGTGAATGAATATCCTATAGGAGCAATTAAGAATTCCTACAACAATATTCATATACTGAGGAAACTAGTGCAAATATGAGCCTAAGAGGAATTCATATTATAGGCTAGTTTAGAAAGAAAACATTGAGAAAAAGCAGGGATTGAGGGCAGAGCACAGCTAAGTGACATCTGAACTATTCTTTTTCCTGCAAGTTTAGATCATGACACAAATACGATATAGAAAACATAGCAACTGTAGAAAGAGATGAGAAAACTTATTAGTCCATGAGGAAACACGAGAATTCTTCAATCTTGTTCTTCAGCCATCAAATACACATATTAAACAGTCCAAACACACATGTTCCAGCGAGCTCTGTTCATTGAATTTCTTGGAGCGTACACAGCAAACCTCAAATGAGTTTAACGATCAAAAAATCTCTCACCCTTTGAACAGTCCATAGGGTGGTTTTTATAGAAAATATTTACAGACTTAGATCTGTGGATAAGATCTCAAAAAATATCTCAAAATATCTATCAAACCGATCCAAACAGATCTGAAGTAAATCAGTGTTTGCAACTAAATTGTACTAAAAATAAATGCATGAAAGACTATATGAGTTGAGCTGGGGTAGCTGGCATCTTGGAGTAAATATCTAAGGCTGCGCATGAGGCAGCAGTCTCAAAAATGGATTAAACAGTGTCATTTGAGCCATGCGCTGGCCTCATATTCATTACTGCATATTTGGCCTGCAGCACCGCCCTCAAATGTGGCTCGCTACTCTGTATTTTTAATTAACAGGGCAATGAATCCTTTAAAATCTGATATGAATAGTCTTTAATAGCTTTAACTATGTTCTGGTGAGTTTTAAAGGCTTAGAGCTGCCTCTTTGACTTTGATGAAGTTCTTTGAACTGTTCAATCACCTTTTTAATCTCTTTATGGCAAAAATAGCTGCTATGGCACTTTCTGTAGGCTTTTGGAGGTTTCGGCGCTTTGGCTGCTCGAAATATTTATCAATGGATCAAAACTGCATAGTAAAGGAGGACTGCGTACTAGTAGGATGCTGAGGCCGAAATCCTACTGTCTGGAGCTAATCTGGACTGAAACGATGCAAAAATGGCCATTTTCCTTAACACGATGCATCAGAGCCTGAGCTTGTCGATCATCATCAGAATCAGAGTCTGAGTCATCATATCCTCCCATTCCACTCCATTGCCCTTCCGCAGTTTGGGCAGCTAGAAATTTAAAGCACTCCAATGTTCGACGCATTCAGATGCCTGCAACTCCTCCACTAAATCAATGTTTCAATCATTTGCAGCTCCTCCACTTCCGTGTTCAGAATTTTGCAAGACCAGAAAGACTAAAATTGAACACATCATAGCTTTTCAAAGGGTTTCTCAAATATCTGTGTGTAGAACCGCTTGAAGTCTATCATAGCATAGCCGTATGAGATCTGGGGACGCCATTCTCAGTTTCGAGATATTCAATTTCTTTTCCGCATATTCCAAATCATCATCGTCGTTATCATCGTTATAAGGATGATTGTCAGCCCTGTCCTAGATCATTGCTGCGACAAATCACCATCACTCCTCCCTAGTTCTGTTATAACCCGTTCATTAGATGATTGCCGGGGTCCTTTGCTCCCCCGCAAGCCTTTTTTATCCGCTATACTTCTTCCCCTTCTGGGCACTCAATGATGGACACTGGAACTGGGCTGGGTATCACTTCAGCTGTTATCCAATTGAGCATGGTTTCTCCATTATCTGGCAGAAGCAATGGTTCAGATTGCTCAAAGTTTCCCAAAATCTGTCTTTTTTTCTGCGTGTCTCCTTCTGAACAACTTGATGCTTTAATATCCCTGAAAAATGTCTCCAAACCAGGCTGGTAATCTGACATTGTAAGAGATTTCATCGTCAGGTCAGACGGTTGTATAGCTTCCATATCATTCCGTGGAACTAGTGGTTTATCACAGCCATAGTAATGTTGGTAATTTCTTGCAACTGTTGATAGGCTATGTAAAGGATTGAAGTGAAGACCAAATTTTCTTGGGGACTTATAGAATGGTGGAGCAGATAGACTTCTCCTTCTGACAGATTTGGGAGAACATTTACAAAAATTCTGGCATTCTACATTCATTTCATATCTGTACCCCAATTTTTTCTGATAATAATCTTCCGAGCGACTGCGAAATGAGACTGTTGGAAACACGCCTCTAGGCTTTGTCGAAGGTGGACGATCCAAGTAAAAGTTATCAATCTGATAATCCACACCACCACAATCCCCCATCTCTGACAAAGATATATCTGGTTGACCTTCATGAATTCGAGTTTCCTTCAGCCTTTCAGTGACATCCTTCCCTTTTCTGCCTTGTGTTCTGGATTTTATTTGCAGCGAGTTTAACCCATCCTCAAAAGACAGCTTATGACATGAATCTTTGAAGAGCTTATCTGAGTTGGTACAAAGATTTATATTCTCAACATTTCTTTGCTTCTGAGCACACTCATCTTCATATGAATTCGTTTCATTGTCCAGTCTGATAGATCTTTTTCTGACCAAATGATTCCCCTCATTTTTCTCCAAAGAATCTAATTCACAATATAGATTATTTGACTGAAGAATATCTTCATAAAACAAATAGTCATTTTCCAAGAACTTTTCTGGCTTGGCCCAATCCACTTCATTACAAATACTAAGCTGACCATTTTCCCATATATGGGACTTCAATCTTCGGGTTAGTGGGCTCCTCTTATAACTGATTGGAGATAAAGATGAATGGTAAATTTTAGTAGAGAATGAATATCCATCATTACTGCTAGAATCAAGCTTTCCAGCCCAAAAAGCATCTTGTGCATAAGTGAATTCTCCATTTTCTTGCTCAAAGTTGTCTTCTCCTATCAGCAGCTTCTCCTTGCTAAAAACAGGTAGCATTACAGCATTTGACAATTTTGCAGTAGGTGAATGGTTTGAAAACACATCCAATTTCTTGCTACTACAAGGCTGTAGTAGAAATGGTGATCGAGCTTCCACATGATCAACATGAAATGAATCAGAAAGAGTTTTAGACTTACTGTGAATGATATTCTGGATATGTTTGTACAACAGCTTCATTTTCCAAATACTTTCCCTCCTTGGGTGGTTTAACTTTAGGATAAGTCCAACCACTCATAAGATCGATACTGGGCAACTCTAACCCTTTTGAAGCATCAAGTTGACTTAATATATCTTGAAAAGAGAGCTCCACACTTCTCAAGACCTCTTGCGTCCTGGAAGAATCATGTGCTAAAAGAGAGAGCAAGCAGCCATATTCTTCCTTTAAGTGCTTCAACTGAGCGTGTTGTTTCAACAATTTGGAAATCTGGTCATCTGCCCTTGAATGAGCTCCTCTTAACTCTTCAGTGCGTGCAGCCAGATCATCCTTGATTTTTTGTATCTCATGGTCACTTTCTGTTTCTACTACCTTTTTTGCATTTGAAAGTGCTGAGATTTTGTTTTCTGCATCTGCTAGTTTCAACTCATCGAACTGCCACTTTTGTCCCTTCTCACCAAATGAGTCATCTCTTGAGAGAAGCAAACTCCTCAACTGTTGACTCATTTTTAGCTTAAGTTCTCCATGAACAAGCAAAGCATTCCCCCAGAAAAGAGGCCGCCTTTATGATCACCTGAATTTGTCGATGTCCTTGAAATCTATAGCCAGCTTTGTATAGATCATTATTGCATAGCCTCCAATACTTCATACATACATTATTGACACATCTCGACTTCTTACACAATAACGGCTTTTGTTTTTGTAAAAAAGGCTTCTGAAGGGTTTCTTTTTCGCAATGTAGCTTTTTAGGAAGTCGACTCTTTTCCGCAGTTCAAAATACAAAGTATTAGAGCAATGAAGGAATTTGAATTTAGGTGAAGCCCAAAACTGCACCACATGTAACATTTTCAGTACTACGCTCGTGCCCAATTGCGCAAGACATGATTTTATGTATGATTGAGGTTCTTTGTTGACATTTTTACAATCCTCTTTAAAACCACAGCCACGCTGCCAGGCTGCTTACTAGCATCTTGAACTTGAAATACTGCCATGTGCATATGAGGATCAAACTCTTCATTTATTGGATCAAACCTTTCAACTCCGTCTTGCGCTGTTGCTTCAAATCCTTTAATTGATTTCTCAAAGCTGGGCCAGAATGGTTCTAGGGGACTAGCTTCTACTGTTGCTGTTAGGCAAAAAGAAGTAGCAAAACTGCTGGAGCATAGAAGAGGAAACACATGCACCCAAAGGAAGTACTCTTGACATCCATAACTAAATCTGAATTATCAATACTAGCAGGCCTCTTTTTGGCAAAGTAGAAATAGTAGACAAATGCTTATATGACTTTGGATGGTGCACAGTTGGTGTCTTTGAGGCGATTTTGAGAAATGTTTAAATAGTGCCTGGTCCATGGTCCTCAAGAATACATGCAATGACTTCTGTGCCTGAAGATTTTGTGCCCTCTTTGCCATAGTAGCAAATTTCAAATATGGAACATTGCTGTAAGCAAAGCATGACATATTTGGCCTGTATATATGTTGATCACGAAAGGTGAATACCTGCTATGAGCAGGAGGCTAACACATAGTATAATCGCCGATTTCCAATAGCGATATCACATCACATCGGAGCAAAAGGGAGCTTTATTGCGCTAGTTCATTATCACCGATATCCAATAGCGATATCGCATCGCATCAGAACAAAAAGGAGGTTTAATTGTGCCAATTCATTATCGCCGATACCCGATAGCCTTTTTCGCGTTGGAGAAAACCAAAGGGTCCTTAAGTTGTGCTTCCTTTGTCATTGCGATATGCGATGTTGCGATCACTTTATCGCAATGACAAAAGGTTAATCATTTATGTGTAAGGCTTTTGATTGGTTTATTCGAAAAGGTTTTTTGGTAATTCTTTATTTTATTTTTTTGTACCTTTTTAAATAAAACTAAATTGATACCAATTAAAATCAAAATTAAGAAAGGGACCCATTTCATATTATAGTTTTGGGATAATAGTGATATGAAATGGGGGGTTGTTGTAGGGCACAACAGCAGGCTACAAATTTTTTGTATTACTGCTCACAGGTGATATGCAGAGGATGAGATGAGTGGTTTATTTTCAGAGCAAAGGTCACAAGAGAGTTCAGAAGGTGAAAAGAAGCTCAAGAGTTGTAGGGATGTTTACAACTTGCAAACATTTTGAGCATGGCACGACAATTATTCTGCACAGAGAAAGAATTCATCTCGAGCTAGTCTTCAGTGCATAGATTGAATGAAGAAAATGGAGAGGTAGGGAATCAGTCACACTTCCTGTAAATTCTTTTTTCTAATTCTCCTGGTCATAGTGCTAAAGGCGTGTCTGTCACTATTAAAAAAATGTGTGTAGCGAAATCCTTGTTCTATTTGAAAATACATTCTTACCTCTAAGTGCACTATCTTATTAATCTAAGATTAAATTTTGAATGAGGAATGCTTCCTGAAGCCTTTAAACTTAAATATATTTTAAATGTTTAAAGCCTCCTACTTGTATTCCATAACTTAAACTATGTTGTCACCACCCTATTGTGACAAATTCTAGAGTGGAGTTTTGCTGTCATTTGAGCCCATTTTCATTCCTTTGGGTTTGCACATGTAGCCATAACCCAAAAGTCAAAATCCATCAACTGGGTGTTGAGATAGGATGGCTCCTGCTGCCAAAAAAAAGGAGGAGACCTCGTTCGCACCGAACCCAATACTTTGAGTCTTATCAATTCATCCCCTGCCATTAGAGTGGATTTTGAGAACACTTGGTGCATTCCTTTTTTCCAGAAGATTCAGAAAGTAGGTCAAAATGCCAAACTAGCCAACTTATTTTCTCTAAATTTTCAAGACAATAGAGTGAAACCAGGGGACCTAGAGATCATATTGACTAAGAATTTCATATATGATGCAACCAATCTCCCAACAACAGGGGAGAAATGGCTCAAGGGGGATGAGTTAGACATTTTGGCTTATAAGCAGTTTGTAAAACCAGAGTATCTTGACAAGTTTTCTTCCACCCTCCCTAGAATTAATCTCCAAGAGCAGTATGTAGACCTTCTAAAGCTTATCCAAATATATTTCACTTGCGAAATTAGGTTCAGTAGAATATACCAGTATGGTCTTAGGTTGATATGGAATTTCACTGAAAGCAAGCCCATGAACCTCCCTTATTTATTTCTTAAGAGTCTAGAAAGAATGGCCACCAAAGTACAAATTCAAAAGGATAACTATGCTTCAATTTTGTTTCAGTGTCTTTGATCAAAATCTTGGTTAAACATGTTGTTGAAAGAAAGAAAATTATTTGGTTTGATTTTCTTGCAAGTGTTGACCTCTTGCTAGAAACTGGGTCACCTTGAATCAAGGCAGGTAAAGAAGAGTTGAAGCAAGAACATCCAAAGATGGAAAGCACTCATTCATTCATGGAAATTAAACCCATAAAGAAGGAAGGTGCCAAGCCAAGCAAGAAATTTGCAGGCAATTTCAGCAGGAAAACTAAGTTACAAGGCATAGAGGATGACAAAGTAGACAAAGGAACAAAGGAATAGGAAAAAATAGATAAACAAGCCAGACATAAAGTCAAAATTGAAGACACAGTCAAAGATGAATTTATGATGAGACCAAGAGTAAGGTATTGAGTTAAGAAAACCAAAGAAGAGACAAACCCTCAAGAAATTGTGGAAATATCTAAAGATAAGCATATAGATGCACATGTGGATGACAAAGTGGATGAGGTCAAGGCTCCAAAAATGGTACAATAAGATTATGAGGAGGAAAAAGCACCACTTGAGACAGGTGTTGGGAAATACAAAGAAGAGGATCCTAAGATCATAAAGATGAGGGAGGCACTGTGTTGTAGCCTACTCTGTCATTTAAATTTTCATTTTTTTTATATTACTCAAAATTTAAGAAAAAATAGAATATTAAATTTTGAAAATTAAAAGAGAATTAGAAATTTTAGAGTATTTGTTACATTAACGACGGCATTTAAGATCGTATAAAAGTGGGCTTGATCCATTGGTTAAAGCCCAAACATGTCAATGAAGTGCGATCAAATATAGGTGATGGAGACAGGTAAAGTATTTTGTAGGGGAACAAGGATCACGAGTTATAATTTATAGCCCAACCCCCAGAGTTGACCCTAACATCAACATGGCTGATTGAAATCAATGGCCCATGATCACTGCGAGGGTTACACCACGATCAAACTCCCGTACACTCCCTACTCCCATAGCGGGCCATCCCACATTGTTTGCTCCACATCACCTTCGCCATGCCATCTGCCACTCCCATTTATTTCTATCTAGCTCACCCATCATACCCCGTCACCTCATCCGCCACTCCGTTAATTTGTTACATTAATTGCAGGTTTCCCTCCATTTTTCTCACCATATATAAAAGGAAATTGAAAACACCATTGCATTAGTCATTTGCTTTCGGTACCAAGGAGCTTCACCTCCAGTTCAAAACTTTTAGTTAGCAACTGTCATTTATAGATGCCATGGCCAAACAAGTAAGTTCCTCCTCTATCATCCATACCTCACTAATGGACATTGAACATGATATTTCTGACACCATTTTCCCAATTAAGCACCTTTACCTGTATCATGGAGTCATTTTAAACCATAAAAAGTCCCTTGTATTCATGGCAATGGTTAGGTCAGGTGTTTTAGTAGCATTTGTCCCAAAAACTCACTTGTTCCCTGAATTCATTCAGTGGTTAGCCTCATAAATGTACCCTAAGAAGTGTTTTGCAATGAATCAGTCCAGGGAGAATGTTTTCCAAGTAACCTCTTAGTCAATTCACCAAGATTTGAATTACCCTGTATCTAGAACTTATACCACCTTTACTGAAGAGTCCTTTGTGTCATATTATGATAACTTGTCATCCCAGGGGTTTTCTTATGCTACGTCATTCTTAGCTCCTAAATTTGGACATTTCTCTCTAGATGGAAATGTGTTTTCTTTAGACATCCTTGCAACAGATATAAGACCAATCTTGCAGGTGGTTTCTAAGATTTTGGGGAAGGAGGACTCAACACAAGTTAATAAAACAATGTTGGGATTTTTCTCTTTGATGATGAAACCAGAAGTACTACTAGATATTCTGACATTTTGGGTAGACACTATTAATACCCAATTCATGACTCTATCACTTAATGGTTCCTTCAAGTTTCCTTCGGTTATTACTTATTTATTTCTGTACTAGAATGTTGAGCATTTTACAAGTTTGGAACTAACTATTTTTGACACTAACAAAAAGAAGTAGTTAGTGGCATTCTAGACAAACCTAATAAGGGGTGATCCAGGAGATGGTGACCTATTTGAATTCACTTCTTTGTTCCTTCCAGTGGCCTACAAGATATTGAATGGAACTTTTCCCCTAAAATTTCATCCCAAAGCTCAAGAATTCCTTCAATTGAGCAAGGATGTAAGGTGTGGAGATTGGTTCATATTTGAAGAACATGTAGAGATTAGGCTTTATGGAGCCTCAATCAAACCATATAGGTTACCGAAATTTGTACCAATGAGGCTCTTTTCTCTTGAGTTTATTAGACAGAGCTTGAATGTGGATGAGGTTAATTTTGTTCCCATGAAGAAGGGCTATTTCTTTAAATTGCCCAGAGTAGTAGGACCCTTCATTCTGTACACTAGAGAGGTTTCTCAAGAGGTTGAGAAATTTTTGGATGACATGTGTCTCTTACATGTGGTTGAGTGGGCTTATGACCCTCATCAAATTATTTCAAAAAGAGGATTAGAGAATGGCTATTCAGCCTTTGTGCATGAAAGTTGACCGGAAATGGAGAAAATGGCAAATGGGGGTTGACAAAGAACCAAATGGGTAGAGATTGAAACCCCTAGTATTTCAAAAAAAGGTGCCAAAAGGGATAGATAAGATGTTATTGATCTTGATGAAGAAGAATTAGAAACAACAAAAAGGACTAAGCTTTTCGATTTAATGTCTTTAGTACAACTTGGTTTGGTAATCCTATTAGGAGAAAAAGAGGGTGCACTAGCTTCTCCATCCTCCAAAGAACCTGTTCATGATCAGGTTCCTCTAATACAAAGCATGTTTTCCTAGATAGCTGAGAGAAACCAGAAAATAAAGTCAAATATGGAGGCTCGGGCTGAGTCTCAAGTTGTTCCTAAGCAAACCCGGTTATTATTTGCTATGGACTTAGAGAAAATTTAACTTAAAATTTCATTCTCTCATCCTATTAAGATTTCATTTGGGTCCACTAGTAGTTTCAAAACGATTAATTTGACTGTTGATACTTAGAACCTTCTATTCTTGACAAGATCAATTTGCACTTGCAAACTGCGCAATTGATTGTCAATGATTTGCATAAGACAAATGCAGCTGCTATTAAAGCAGAGAAAATGTTACATAAAGTAATTCAGCAATTAGAGTTGGAAAAGGCCAACTCTAGGGCTCTGAATGCCGAGGTGGATGAATTAAAGAAGATTATTATTAAAATAGGAGTCAACCCTGATGATCAACCTGCAATATAAAAATTGTTGCAATCTGTTAAGTCAGATATTGGAATTTTAAAGAAGAAGTTGAATCTTCCTATAGGTGAGAATCCTATGGCTGAAGGGATAGTTGAAGTTGAGAATCAAAAGGAGAAGCTATTATAGGATGTATTGTAGAAAACTGAATAATTTTCTTTTCTTAAAGAATCATTGGATAAGCTACAAAAACAGGTGGATACTCATGTGTGAACACTAGTGATGCCAACCAATACAGAGGATCTGGTAGCACAGATATTACAGCTAGGGACAAAGTTAAAGATGGCCAAGCATGATGTGAAGAAAGCACAAAGGGACATGGAAACAACTAATAAACTCTTAAACATAAGTGAAGAAGAAGCTAGAATGGAGAATGAAAACACAAAGAAATACAGAGAAGACCTTCTAAGAGTTGAAGAGGAAATTAAAAGGCTGAAGGAGAAGATGAAGGGCAATATGTCCTTAATTCAAGCTAGGGAGATTTTATGGGATGAAATTATTGTAGCTATCAAGACAATCTGGGAGTTCCTTATTATTATGTTTGATGAAAAAGCAATTGTCAGAGATATGGAAAGTGTGGTTATGTAGGAAAAACATAAAGCATTAGATAGATCAAAGTTTGCAAAAAGAATGATAGATTTTATTAATTCCAAGTCTGCTTCAGAGCTAAAGGAGCATGACATTACAGACATAACACTATGTGCAATAGATTTAAATAAGATGATTGTTTGAAACATTTACAAAACTGCTACCAAGAAGAAGATAAATGAGATAAAAGAAGCAGCTTCAAAGTTTAATATCCTATTTGATAAAAGAGTCAGAGCAAGGCTTCCCTCTTACTAGGATTTATAGGGAAACTTTCTGCCATGGAAAAAATATGAGACCTTGCTAGTTGAAGTGAAAAAAAAATTGACAAGACCCATGAGAAGACAACAATATTGAAGGGAACAACTATTGTGAATTATCTTAATAAATATTTTAAGCTTCTATGGATGGTGAAGACTTTGTTTATAGACAATCCTACTTATAGTAGGATTACATCATGCAAAATGGCACTCAACAAAATAGAAGAAGCACCAAAAGTCACATGTATCATTGTGGAGAAAATGTAAAGAATGGATGATAGAGAAGAAAAAAGATGCATCAAAAGGACCATCTACTCAAGCCACCAATTCGAATAGTGACCAGCAATCACCAATGATAATTTAATTCCTTTCCATTTTATGTTATCTTATTTCCTGAGGAAAATGAGGTGTCTTTTACCCTCCAATGTAATTTTCTGAAATGAATTTTTACTTTAGGTAGTTAGAAAGTAATTAAGTAGTTTGATAGTTTTGGTAGTTGTTATCTCAAAATCTAACCCTGGAAGACTGCAGACCAGGAAGACCTCAAGTAACTATTTCAAACCTGCTTTAGCCTGAGGCTTAGCCTCCTCAACCTGAGAGGGCTCTCTCAAAAAGGGTTAATGATTTGGATTATAGTTAAGATGAATAACTCTTGTGAAACAACTGTAAAAATATGAATGGTGGAAACACATTTACCAACTATCCATTGGGCTTATGGAGTCAACAACATCTCAATATGACAATGAATTCAACCTTACATAGAAGTCAGGGCATTCAACATTTAAAATATTCAGAACATACCAACTCAGATAGGACCACACAGTCTATGAATG
>APFE030858340.1:0-15282 GCA_000404065.3 Pinus taeda
TATACCCATCTATAATCTCATGCTGAAATAATGGACTCACATTTTCACCCATTCTATGGTTACATGTAAGATTTCTACTATTTATACCATGCCGTTTCCTTATATCTAAACAAAATTACTCAACAATTGAGGATTGAATAGTTTTCTTTGTCTTCATCCACATTAGCCACTTTTTTGTATTCTACATGAACGTATAATCGTCTCTCTTCAACTATGAATGCTATAGAAACTTCATTAGCTATACTTTTCTAATTAGAGACATAAAATTTTTAATTAGAGACTTATTTTATGCTCTTATATTTTCTGGCATATGTGCCATTTGATGTAAAGGGGTTTCACGGTTTACAAAATCTAGATTTATACCGTTTTTTCTAATAGTCAATTTTGTATTGTCTTGAAAAACATTTACTCTGTGGATGGGAAATAAACTATAATTTATATTCATTTTGTATTGTCTTGAAAAACATTTACTCTGTGGATTGGAAATAAACTATATTTTATATTCATTTTCATTTCTTTAAGGACTCGTTAAGCCAAACCGTGTCTTGATATATATAATATAAGGTTTCATGTTTTCTTCGCTCATTCTAGTCTGTAAAATAAAACTCATTTATACTCCATTAGGGTTGTTATAACAAAAGATTTTTATCCTAAGGTATATTGTGTTTATAACCTAATTCAATTTATTGAATACTAATATTATAACAATTTCCTATATCTTTGTTCCATAATACTGAATAATGTATTTTTATTCCATAATACTGAATAATTTATGCAACATTAGTTCAATTAAATTTATAATCGAGGATACTTATGTTTTCTTCAATGAGTCAAAATATTCTGGTATTGAAATTTCATTGCCTTATTCTGTATGGACCTTACAGTTTATTTGTAGTTATCAATAATTCCTAGAGTTAATTATTCTAATTTTTATTTGTATACATGTGTGAGGGTATTTCTTCAAGTTTATTTTCTAGTTGTCTATATATAAGGTCTATAATTCATAAATAAAAATATTGGTAAACTCACAAACAAAATATATAATTTATTTAATTGCAAGGATACTATATGTATTCCATATTTCTTTAACCAAAGGTTATGTCTATAATTCATAAATAAAATTCTTGCTAAACTCACAAACAAAATATAAAAGTTATTTAAATTGCAGTGATACTATAAATTTTTTGCTAAACTCACAAACAAAATATATAAGTTATTTAAATTGTAGGGATACTACAAGTATTCCCTATTTCCTTCACCAAAAGTTTATTCACATATTCCGAGTGGTTTTGTTTCTGTTTCTTAATAATTATTTGTTTTAAACATCCTTGTTAGCTTACTAGAAAAAAACTTTGATGATATTCAACCTTATATATATATATATATATTTTTTTTTCTTTCCAACTGCCACACAAGCATGCATCCTGTGGTGATGGTGATGGTTTGTGGGTTGGGGTTCATACTGCTTGCATGTAACCCTAGCTAGCTGGTGGATTAGATGAAGTGGATAAAATATTGGTTGATCAATGATGATGGTTGATTAGGTTGACGTAAAGGTAACTATCCTACCATTCCCTACTATCACAAACTCATTGTGATGTTGCTGTAGTCTTATATCAAACCCCACTATAACCAAGGGGGTTCTACCTTACTCCTGAGGGGACTACCATCATATTTTTGATGGTTTGTCTTGGATATACCATCTAGAACTTAATATAGTCATAGGCATGATTATGGCATGCACCTGGTTAGACTTTTTGGTAATTTTCTCATAAATTCTTCTTCCCTTTGGAATATGATTTTGCATTGAATCTTTATTATTGTCATCCTCAATATTTACACTGTAACTATTACTGAGTTATTTCATAAGTATCCTTGCTCCTCTTTGAGGAGTTTTTAGTCATGACATCAAATTTATTTTTTATAAGAAATCCTTAGAGAAAAATTATCCAAGGAATTAGTATGAACAATTCTATGCAATCCTTAGAGAGCCCTAATTACTCCTCCAAATCTTCCCAAAGTTATATTGTAAAGGTTGTGTAAGGACTATCCTTAAAGAGCCGGGTTGAAGATGGGAATTTCTATTAACACCTTTACCAATTTAATATCAGTGATTTGTCATTGCTCAAGCACAAATTCAATAAATTAAGCACATTCAATCTGTCATGGCATAGTAGAGATAGTGGTTCCTTCTTTCATACTGTCATTGTAAAATAAAATATAAAAATTAAAATGATGCAAGTTACCCACTCATTCTAGTTACAGTTGCATCTAACATATTTACAATGAATTTGATGGTAGATGTGTGTTTCTTTGTCATTTTCATGGCATTGAAATGTAAAAATAATGTACAAAAATAATGTCCATTTTTGTCATTCGTATTATTTAATTAATAAAAATATATTAAAAAAATCAAATTTGTGATTTTTTTATATTTAAATTATATGTAATAGGTATAAATTTTAAAGTTTGAAAATCCATACAACACTTGATGAAAAATTTATATTATTTTTAATTAATTAAAATATATATTTAAAAGAATTCATTGTAGTTTTTTTATTTAATATATTTTAATAGTAAATAAATTTAAAGTTTGAAAATCAAAATACAAACACTTTGAATGAAACAAAGTTAGTCAACAGACTTCTTCTCTATACAATCAATATACAACCAATTTTAAGAAGTAGTAGATTCTTAAAAGATTCTCATAGGGAAAAATTGACAAAATAATTTTGATGGGACAAAATTCACATGATGCTATTTTGATAGACTAAGATATCTACTTCTCCTTTCATTACATGCTTTCCTTTTACTTCTCACAGAGTTTTGCAACATAGACTTCCTTTTATTTAAAGCACACACATCTTTTAACTTATCTTCTTGGCTTGAAAGTGTAACTAATAACATTAACAGAAACAAAAATAGAAAAACAAAGAGAGAATGAGTAGCAGAGACATCTTTCAACCAACCATAAAAGTACATTGTTGTATCTGATAGCTATAGAGAAAAGTATAAGAAAAACATAATAACAATGAACAATCCACTTACTAAGTTTTAAAAAATGAATAAAGTAACAATTATTCAACTCCACCTATTAAGCTTTGAGCAACCCATAGAGGAAAACATAGGATATTTTTTATATCTTTTATGATATAAAAAATAAGATATCATTTTGGTTAAAAATAAGATAAATACACTGTATGAAAACCTATTTGAGGTGGAAAGAACTATTTGTCTCCAACTTCCATTCCACTAAATCCATTTTTGGTACAACATATATGGATTCTTCCTTGGATGATGTTATTGTGGCCATATCTATTTTGACCGTCGCCATCAAACACTCCAACAATCCAAGAGCCAAAAGATCGAGTGAGCCACCAGTAAAAAGCCTCCACACACCGGCTAAATTAGTATTCCTATGTTAAATCGCAAGAAAAAAATATATCAACATAGACTGCCTTAACCTAATATTAATAAATTGTCGGACTGGTTTAACCTATTATTATTATAAATATAAGCACATGCTCATACTTAGGACTGAATCTATTCACCATTACCCATACCGACGATTACATAGATAGGTGAATTCGCCAAAGCTCTCAATGCATCTGTGTTTGCTTAGAAAATGTTCTTCTTCATCGAAGTTACCTCCTGGTTTGCACGGGTACCAATGGAACCCCACCGCTAAACCCTAGCCATAAACTATTACCCTACTCAAATCAAATCCCCTCCCAAAAACCTAAAAATATTGGAAAGAAGAATAAAATAAGCTAGGAAGAGAAATCGATGTTATGGATTCTTTTCATGGTTTTGAGATAACTCATAACTATATTCATTTGTTACGGGCTTTCATGAAAGGGGTAATAATGCATTATTTTCATTTATTCTAATCCGCGCACTTGTTAATCCATGCAATTGAAATCGACAGTTGCGTGGAAGTGGAAATGAACTACAACTGATTAGAACGAAAACAATTGTACTAGAAGCATAACACGTTACAAATAAAATTAAAAAATATTATTACAGTGTAATGTGAAAAATGACAATCCTCATAGAAATAATAATGGTCGATCTTTTTATACGAAGAAGAATATTTTAATAAGAATTAATCTTGTGCGTTCATTTATAAAAGAATAAAATTCACCAAGACCACTTCCAAAGGTTGAAATAGGTAGGTTTATTCACATAAAAATCTATCTAACATTCTATTGTGATAAATATTGTCTTAATGCGACAATCTATCTAAAGATCATTGTGAAAATGTGATATTACATTGCAATTTGCTCAACCTAGTATTGTGACATTTTAAAATTGGAGTTTAATATTGTGATTTGTAATAGTTTCTAATATTAGGGTTTGATATTGGGTTTATAATTTATAATATTGAGGTCCATAGGGCATAGAATAGACAGTGATGGGGTGTAGTTAAGTCACTCTATGATGTGAAGGTTAGTGATTTGAAACTCCATGGAAAAAAATCTAACCATGTTAACAGTGGATGTGGCCTAGGCCAAGTGCTAGGTGATTTTAACAACTTAGATGCCCCTCGCTGCAATAGGTCAAGCCTAAAGTAATCTCTGAAGAACTCAAATAACTTGAAAAACAAATTAAATAATTTATAATAGTGAGTTTTGATATTAGGGTTTATAATATTAATCTTAGGGCTTATTATATTGGGTTTTATAATGTTAGGGTTTTATATTAGGATTTAATATTGTGATGTTGGAATGTTACAAAAAAGTATCCAATGTCATATTGGGACAAACACTGTCTCAATAGGACAACCAATCTCACAATCATTATTTATAATCCTATAAACTCTATTTTAAATCAATCTAAAACTTGTTTAGATTATATAAAACCACATTAATAATGTTAGGTACCACATTACACAATTATAGGATTATAATTTTAGGTACCACATTACACAATTATAGGATTATAATTTTAGGTACCACATTTATAATATTTTAGATTTTAAATGTTAGGTGCTAAATTTATAACATTTTGAGTTTATAGGATTATAAAGATAGGCACCATATTTATAATATTTTAGATTTATTTTAGCAAGAGATCAATAATTTTATGGTTAAACCTAACCTTAGGTACCACATTATATCCTTAAACACTAATCTTAAATTACCACATTACATTCAAGTATATTAGGGTTTAAGGGTAGTACATTTTTAGGCCACACATTATAGCCTTTTTAAACTTTGTATTAACTTAATGTAAAATTTATTTTAACATTCTAAAATTATTAATGATTACCAAATATGTTATATCATAAAAATAAAGTTCGTGTAATGGAAAAACATAATAAATTCCATTAATAATTAAATGTCGTAATACTTCAAATGTTGGCTTTGTCAAGCTAGGCTCATTTAGGTGAAATTATTTACCTAGGAAAAATATAGAGCAATACCTATAGCAATTTCAAGCATGTGGGTAGAACATGCAATAATATTTGAAATGTTAGTCCCTAAAGCTCCATTATGGTGTCTTCACTTGTGAACCTATGACATGGCACATGCAATCATGGAATGTTAAAGAATACTAGATATAAATAAATAATTTCCAATATATTTATTTTGGATACCCCTCAATAAATATTTTAGATGAAAAAAAAGCCACATTTTTATTAGATACCCCTTGTACACCCCCCATACTAGTAAACCTTCTCATACCTTGCATTCGCCCCCTTCATTAATCATCCCCACACAAATATTTACAATACATTGACTTTACTTTTTACAATTTTAAAACTCTTTACGAGAACCATTTTATAAAATTTAATCTGTCGATCATCATGGATACTGATTGCATAGTAGGAATAAGTTACTTTCATTCACGATAACAATTCATTTGAGCCACCACAATTTACGTTGACATTATATCTAAGTCGCCCCTTCAACATTTTCTAGTACAAGTGATTAAGGTGAAGAAAAGTGAATGTGTGGGTGATGTATTGATGGAGCCGCAATGACCTTAATTTTATAAGATGATTAGGAGAACTCCAAAATCCATTTTTCAAGATTACAACCACTTCTGAAGAAAGAAAACACCTTTAGGTATATTAGTGTAACCATTGCTATAACAAGCCCCTGGAATAATAAATAACCACACTATTTTTCAATACATTATTTAATAGAGCATTATCATGTTATAACTATTAGATATTAACATAAGGAGGAAACATGTCTAATGACACAAGTCGATAATTATAAAGTTTTATGTCTTGATATTATGTGACAATGAAAAAGAAAGTATATTAAAGGTAAGGCAAATATATATAATGGAAATATACCAACTTTAATATAAGGGTGCTCACACAAAGATAATGGTATCAAAAGTAGAAACAGGGCCATCATGAACACATGCTTATAAGAACACATTTATTCCTAGGCGTTTGGGCTTGACAAGCCTAGAACTGCCAACCAAGAGGCCATCTAGGCTGCTACTTCAATACGGATAAAAAAAGCATGTACATTCCTACAAATGCACACACATTCCTAAGAATGCACACACATTACTAGCCATATAGAATTGACAAACCACAAAGCTCCAACCAAGTCACCAACTATGTTGCTAGGTTAACATGGATCAAGAGTGTGTGCACATTCCTATGAATGTTGGCATGCTCTTAGGAATGATAACAAATTCCTAATGCAATGTGTTTTTATGCACTCGTGTGACACATTTTCAAGGGATATTGGGAAAAATTGTTCATGTTTAATATAAATCTATGCACAAAATCAATGACATACATATTCTTTGTATTAAAAGTAAGTATTATAATGTTTTTTCTTTTTAATTTTATTTATAGTTGAGATAGAAAACCCAACCGATACCTTAAACACGATCACCATATTGAATTGTAGGAAAGTTGGTTACCATAGAATCTAGTGAGAACCCAAACCTACCATCACCAAACCACAAATTAGAATAACCAAATCCCAAACATGAGCAAATAAATCTCAATCATGAAATTTGAAGGAATTGATACATGATATTTAAAACATCAACGACTCCTCATGATTGCTTCTCGCAAGTTCATTGAATTCAATCCTACCATCCATTTCCATTGACTAGGGCTAATTGAATAATATTTTTGATTATAGGGGTAGGATGTATGAACATTATATAATCAATCTCAATAAATACATTTAGATTACTTAATATAATTTATTGTCATTATTCATTGACCCAAGGAACAACCAACATTTACTAGTTAATAAAAAACACATTCATATGGACTGGTGCAATTACCAACTATTTTAAGACCATTGTTTGGATAGGAGGTTCATGATATTTGATAAACCCCCTATAATAATAGGTTTGTACCACTATATTTTATTATAGGTTTGTACCACTATATTTCTTAAGGAAGTTATGGTAGTGTTTAGGATAAGACTCTATGTTAACTACTTTGACATGGGATAATTCCATGGTATGGGTCGTGGGTTTGCACAAAGTAGATAAATGCTAGTTGAAACTTAGCACTAGGCCCTCATCCACTTGGATGAAGGTCTAATCCCCTACCCAAAATCATCTGGTAATGGGTAAAATTATTGAAACCTAGATGATAGTAACCACATTGATCCACACCCTAGTCCATCATGGCACTTTAGTAGCATCGTTGTGCTAAGAGCCACTGCCACTGATAGCTGATGTCACAGGAGGGGTTGGACCATTAGAATCTACAACATGATTTGACTAGGCAGGCCACATGGAGGCCCATGTGAGTCTCATAGGTGTAAAATTTATGGAAAAGCTTTCTATGGGATGATGAATTCCCATTGGAAGTAGCTTTTTATGGAAGAGGTTATTATGTTGATCATCTTTATATATATATGTGTGTGTGTGTGTGTTTATTTATATATCTAATTATATGTTGTTTGTATTTGCTATGCCTCAATGACACTCCCCCGACCTTGACATATTAATCAATGCTAGTTTCTTCCACTGACACTGAAAATGATGTTGCTGATTCATTTGCAGTACCACATACTCAGGTATGGTGAAATAAAACTATTCCTCACAATTTTTTTAGATGTTCTTAGTCCATATTATAGATTCTTTTATTTTTGGTATAATTGGAGTGTTCATTTAATGTTTTACCATATTGAAATGACACTAGGCTATGAGTCATGCCAACCTGGGATGAACATATTGTCCCCTTCCCAGGTATCATGTGTCAACTTTAATTCTCTTTAAATGTTTATTTAATTATGTTATTTTGTTTAACTAATTAAAATATTATAAATGTGTATGCAGGTTGTATCTTTTTCCCATTTTTCACTATTTCACCTAGATATTGTTCACCACCATCTACCATTCCTCTATTAGTTGTCCATCAATATTATCACGTTGCCCCAATTTTTGGTATATAGCTTACCTCCACTAGGGAAATTCCATCATTTCTATAAAGCATGGGTTTTGATTGTCACCCATCTCCACCACATTTTCCATCCCATCCACCCATAGAGATTGCATCCATAGACCATCCATCTCCCCCCTCTGTTTTGGCACTACCATTGTTCCATACCTAGTGGTTTGTCAAACTAGCCTCCATGCAGTCCTCGAACCATCATTCTATCATGAAAGTTAAGTGGATGCAACAATATATGTTTCCTCTAAGCAGGTTGTGCAACCAATTAATCTACTTAATAGTGAATCTCCATAATTTCATGAGACATTCATGATGATATCATTCATTGATGGGTTTTTTGATCATGAATTGAATTGATTCTAATATTTTTTTGTTTAAATTCCATGTTTTAACTCTTGTAACTATTGTAGGGTGGGACAACCGATAGGTTGGGGTCATGGAGGAGGGAAAAACCTCGTGACTAATTACATCATTTAGTTATAAAGTATTAATTTGTATGTGTGTTAATTTATTGCAGAAGAAAATATTAGGATATTTTTTTCTTTGTGTGGTCACTCGAGAGATGAAATCATGCCCCAAAAGGAAAAAAGTTGATCCCCTTCTTCTAGTAATAGGAGACATATTGACTTCAAGAATGAAAATGATTTTGTTGAGGGTGGACGTGGTCAATGAGTGATCAATGACACTCATTTTGTATATACATAATCATTTTCCATACTTTCATGTTTTGGCATGAGATGTCATTTTTATATGAGAGCCATTTTTGTATAAGTCACCATATTCCATACTTCCATGTTTAGGCATGAGGTGTTTTTTTTGTATATTTGGCAAGCTATGCCATCATGCTAAAAGTGTAGTTTTGAGACAATTTTTAATGTTTGTGTGTGTGTATTTCATGGCACATGTTTTATGAATTGAAGTGTTGGTTTATTTAATATTGTACTATTAGATTTCTAGGTTGAATTTTCACGTATGTGGTGATCATGTAACATTCACCTATGGTGAAGTGAACACTTTGAATTTTTGCATTGTTGAATGTGCTTAGCTTAAGTTTTTAAAGACATGTTAATTATGCATATTCTCAGTGATAAATGTAGTTGATAATCATGCAAAACTAGCAAGGTCATCATGTTAAATTTAAAAAATATATATTAACATAACTCGTTGATAATGTAATAATATTTTGTTAACCCTCCCACCTGAACACTTCCTCATCCTAAATATTTTTCTTTGGCTTTTATATTCATCAGCACTTCAGCCTAGCAATTCTTCAATTTAATATTTAAATATACTAAGTAGCATATTACATGTGCCACACTTCTTTTATACAATGTTTCCCTATAAAAAAATTTCTTTAAACAAAAATAGACCTCTCACTAACATTTTTTAAGATGTAAACTTGAAAATGCATTATTTTAAATAATAATAATATGAATAACATAAAAAGAAACACATTTCAGAGAAAGAACCCTAACCTGGAATAATATTTTCTATAAGAATAGACATGTTATGCACTTTATAGAGGAAGCTATTTCAAGACAAATATGAAACTGTACTAAGTTTAGGAGATTGGATAGTGTCAAATTATTAGTAAAGTGGTGGCACAATCCAAACATTTATCGCGTCCACTAAACACATTCATGACCTTTGAAGAATATTATATGTTTTATGATTATGATAATTAGGAAATGTGTGAAAGTTGTCTAATTTATTGGAATTATTTTATCATATTAATATTTAAGTGGTGGCACAATCCAAACATTTATCGCGTCCACTAAACACATTCATGACCTTTGAAGAATATTATATGTTTTATGATTATGATAATTAGGAAATGTGTGAAAGTTGTCTAATTTATTGGAATTATTTTATCATATTAATATTTAAATTAAATTTATTTTAAAAGTTTCTAATTATTGAATATTTATCATATTAATATTTATTTAAATTTATATTTAATTTTATAAATATTAACTAGTTGAGAGTATGGATTTTCTTTTAAAACATTATGTGTTTAAATCAAGAGGGGTAAAGTATATACATCTTTGTAAAATTTACCAATTAAATTGCTAAGTGGAGGTGGTTTCCTTATCCAAACATCAAATATATCTTATACATCAATTTTATGTCTAACTTGAGAATGACCTTAACATTAAATCATTATTATTAATTATTATTACATAATCCTTCAATTAATATATACATATAAAATAAGATTCAAAACAACATCAAACTATATCAATTTAAGCAAACTTTGCTTACCTCTTTAGTAAAACTATCCATATCATAAAAGATTTCACATTGTCCTAAATATAATCTCTAAATCCCATAGCTGAAAATATGGTATTAAAAAATACATAATTTCTTTGGTCTATGGGGTTGTTAAGTTGGTTTCATGTCACTCTTTCTCTATATGTTATTTTGTGACAAAATTATAAATGATTTTTGGTTTCTTGCAACCTTTAACTATTATGAAAACTAAATGAGGGTGTAAATAGTGCCCCCCACCCTACCTCATCCCCTCCCCCCCTTAATTGCAAAACCCAACCAGAGTTAGAAGGAGATGGTTACTCTAGTGACCCAAATCGCAAGGTACAACTATAGGAACAAGATCTAAATATTTTGATTTTTTTTCAACTTTCACAAAACTTCATACATACAACATCATTGCATTCATCTCATCGAGACATTTCCAACGATATAAATTTCATCTCAATATGAATTACATATCAAAAGTCATGACCTTTTAAAAATGGGCTATTTCCACTCTAACACTTCATTGTGACCTCCACTAGGCATCCTTACATGTTAGGAGATAAGTCTGTACCCGAGTGTGGATAAGAATGTGGCACTAAACACACATATACTTGTGTGTGATAGGGTCCACATGACAGGAACTTACCCCAAGGGAAGTCAGTGTCAACCATGTTTTATGTGCTTTATTTAAAGAAAAATGTTAAGCCGACCCCCGACCCTTGACTTGGTTGATCTATAGACCCCTTCAACCTAAGACCATTGGGTCACAAAGTGCCAGGTTTGCTCATTGTAGTTTGGGGCAAGGCTGGCATGAGGTTCAACCTTTTTGACCAACCTCTCGACCTTCGACGTGGTTGACCTACTAACAAAAAAATATTTTTAACTTGAATTTTCCACGTTTCCAATGCTTTAACAAACATCATTTTTATAACTTTATGAGCTTTCTATGCACTGCTTCCAACAAGTTATGGCAAACAAAATCATAAGAAAATTATGAACAAACTTGAGAAACAATCAATCATAAGCATGATAGAAAAGCAATAACATTTTCAATTGCATTATCTTCCAAAAGTACAAAGAGCTAAAACAAATTATTAATAGAGTGGAAATATATTCTCTTCAGCTCAATGACCCTATCAATTGAGAAATTAAATAAGCCAGGCTCATTAAACCATGCATGTCTATTCAAATATTGTGACAACAAGGGATAACAACAACACATCCTTCCCTTGAACCTTAAATAAACCAATTTGCATGCAACAACTTTGCTAAAAATTATGTATTAGGCAATAAAAATTTAACTGATACAAATTACCCACTCATTTTGTTTACAACTGCAGCTAACATATTTACAATAACTTTGATTCTAGATATATGTTTCCTTATTGTTATTATGGGATTGCAATGTAGAAATAATTTACAAAATTAATCATGTCAAAATATTAGAATTAGAATTAATATAATTTAAAGTATAATTTAATTAATAAATAAATTTGGTTTTTTAAACTTATTTAACCTCTAAAATGTATTTTAATACATAAATAAATTTAAACTTAAAAGAAATACATACATAAATTTAAACTTAAAAGAAATCCATAAACAAACCCTTCAAATTAAACAAAAGTAGTTAAAATACATAAATAAATTTAAGATTAAGAAATCCATAAACAAACTCTCCAAATAAAATAAAGGTAGTCAACGGAGACAACTGCTCTGAGCAGATCCTTCAAAAATTGACAAAATATTTCGATAAGACTACTCCCGGCAGTACACGTTCTCCTTTTACTCTCTCGGAGTTTTGCAACATACACTTCTGTCCATTTCCTTCCTCCATTATATAGGGAAAAAATAAACTCTAAAAATAAATTGCTGCTCTGTACAGTTCATATGGAAAAATGCATCTTTGTTCTCTTTATATAGGAAGTAATTTCAAGGTTCCGCATGAAACTGTAGCTTAACCCTAAATATCAAATTCGGTTTGAAGCAGAGAACATGGGGTGGTGTGGCAGATGATCGGTCGAGAAAGGGTGGCAACCGGGCGATGCACGACCTCTGAACGTTATGATATGTTTTACAATACTGGCGAAGGACGTGCACTGTGTCATTTATTAGCCTTTGTTTCGTGTCAGAATTCATTTTACGCCCAGTAAAACATAGGATCCATTTTAGAATCGTAACTTGCGAACCCGTGGCATTGTATGTCACGCAGTTACATTGCACAGATACTTTTAATTTTAATTAGACACATGTGATATAAAACTGATATGGAAGAAGTTGAAATGAGTATATAGTTTAATATAATTTTGAGTTACATGAGGGTTGACGTAATATATGAGTTAATAGTTAAAGATTTAAATTTATATCTATGTTTATGTGTACGTGTCTGTTGTTAATTTATTTTATAATAAAATTGAACTGTCCCACTAAACATATTCCCATATTTTATAAGATATCATGGTTATACTTTTAGTTTATCCAAAGCTTTATGTAACCTATCAACTTGGTGATACCCTTTATCAATCAAAATTGTAACAAGGGAGTTGTTGTTTATTCTGAGAGTATGTTATTCATAGAGGATATTGTTTATTGTCAAAGTATGTTATTAATAGAGGATATGAATATAATTTACAATGTAGATTGGTTTTGTTTTTTCTAGGTACATTTAAATTTTTTCCATTAATATAGTTTATCATATGAATTGAATGTATAATATTGACAAAATATAGTAATATAATGATGTTTCTTTATAAATATTTAATTAAATGAATTTTTATTAAGAGATACGTGATTACAATTTTTTGGGAAACATATTTACAAAAAGATTTTACATAGTTATTATGCTTAGATGTGTTTTTATAATTTTATGTTATTGATGTTAGTCATGGTCAATGATATGAAAAGTATGGATTTCTAAGTACATAGAAAAATTGTTGAGTTGTAAAAAGATTTAACTATAGGGTAGGTGCAAGCCAATTATGGTATCTTATGATTTATTAGTGGCAATGTAAACTTGAAAAAACAATAATATATTAACTCAGAGAAATCACTAAAACTACTTAAGTATGTATTTGAGGGTGGTGTAAGAAGATGAAATGTAGACAAATGAATATCTTTCCAAATATATAATTCTTACTTATAGGTGTATCTAATGATATGAATTTTGAATTTTCTTATGGTTGACATATTATTTTTCATGAAAAATATAATGAATACATTTCCATTTATGTAACAGTTTTCTTTAAAATTTTAGACAATATAGCATTCTTGTGCATCAATATTTTTTTAAATACATGATTTTTTTATTTATTAAATAAATTATTATTATATCCTTGAAATTACAAGGTTTTCCATAAGTTCAACTTGAAGGAGTCTTAACATTAAGAAACACTCATTTTTTAGATTGTAGGTCTTAATGTCCACTAGTACACCATATAATTTATTTTCTAAAATAGTTAATGTTAAAAAAGAATTATACTGCAAATAAATAACGGATGTAGATTTTGATATAAATAATGTTAATTTTTGAAAACAATTATGTGTATGTGTGTGCATTTTCTCATCAATTGAAGTTTTCATGTATTTCCAACCCAAAACACCATGTTTGTGATCCCAAACCTATATTTGAAGTAACTCACTCATTGTGCATGTAAGTTGCCCACCAAGAAAAATTTAAACTCAAAATTTTTTGTGCATGTTATTATACCTAAAAGTGTGTGCATGTTCATAGCATTAAAAATGTTTGTGCATTCCTAGTGGTACAAATGTGTGTGTGTTCTTCTAGGTAGACAATTTAACATGTGGGAAATGGTGAAGGTGGGGTTGGGGGGCAGCGGGAGGGGAAGAGAATGAGGGATAGAGGGTCCAAGGGAGATAAAGAGAGAAAGAAAAAGAGTGAGATAAAAAGGGGTGGGGAGGCATAAGTTGGTGAGTGAAGAGAAATGAGGGGGAAGAGAGTGAATGTGAAAAAAGTGAATGACATAGGGAAAGAGGGTGGGGAGTGCAAAGGGAGAGAGATAATTGTGGGATACACATAGAGGAAGAGAGAGACAAAGTTTGGGGGATTTTGTGAATGTGAGAGAGAGAGAGAGAGAGAGAGGGAGAGAGAGAGAGAGAGAGAGAGTTTGTGAAATATAGACACGAAGGGGGGGGAGGGAGAGAAGGAGAGGTGGATGGAGAGGAAGATAAAACTAGAGGTGGGAGAGAGGGATCGTTAGAGGGGAGAAGTAAGAGAGAGGGACTAAAGAAAGAAGGAAAGAGTGAAAGAGGGAGAGAATCGGGGGTGAGGGAGGAAGGGAGAGAGGGGTCGGAAAGAGGGGGATAGAGAGATAAGAGTGGGGGAGAAATATATATATAGATAGCGAGAGAGAGTGGGGGAAAGAGAGAGAGAAGAGGAAGAAGTGAAGAAGGGAAAAGGAGATAGAGATAGAGGGGGGAGATAGAAGGGAGAAGGGGGACATAGAGAGGGAGGGAGTGTCTAAGAGAATGAGAGATATGGAGTGAGAATTATGGGGGAGAGAGGGATAAAGATAGTGAGGGAGTGAGGGGGATAAAGAGAGAGAAGGAGATATAGATAGATATTGAGGGGAAAAAATGAGGCAAGAAAAGAGAGAGATGTATAGAAACACACACACACA